>QNQO01001529.1:0-204514 GCA_003290165.1 Berberis thunbergii
CCAGTCAAAGATATCCCAAATATTAAGACAATTTTGCAAGGAATATCACAATCTCAATACATAAGAATGCAGAGGAAAGTAAAGCAGGTGCAGAAGCATTTTGTGATAAACGGACCTCCAAAGAGATTTGATATGTATCATATGATAATTCACTCAATTTGGCTTAGAAGATTGAACGTTCGTGTTTTTGATTAGTTGATCTTATTGTATCAGGCCAAAAACGACCAAATCAATAAATTGAAATAGATATAAAGTTATTGTAAAATGTAAATTTTGAAACGATAACAATGAAGAAAGTGAATTATGTTCTTTGTACCTTAGACTAGTTCAAGTTTCAGAATAGATGCATGGATGCCCTTGACCATCCTGTATATCTCATTTATTTAAAAATCAGTTACAGCAGATCGCGCAAGCATTACTTTATTTTTAGGATAGAAAGCACTTGTACTGCTGTGTTAAGTAGTAGAAAATGAAGCTGGTTATTGTGTTTTCTTGCAATCAGAACCCGATAAGCACTGCATCTGATAGTAATAGCAAAGCGAGTAATGGGAATCCGAGACCTTGTATGATGAAAAGGCACCTATTCTTTCATTCAAGGCTTTGTCTTGTTATTTATAAATGGACATACAAAAATGTTGTAACTGTTTGGGGTAAGTATTTAGCTTCACCAATTTTGTCTTAACCAGGTCAATTTAAGTGGTTCATGAATCATGAACAACCACCTCATTATCACCGAATTGACATGTTGTGCAACCACTTCATTGTACAACCTTATCAAGAGACTTGTGGATTTCGTGGCTCACAATTTAATCCGTAGAGTTGAAATGGAATAGGATTGTATATATGTGATAGAATACAGATCTAATAAAAATAGGATCCCTATTCTATAGGGATTTTTATTCTTATTCAGAAGTCAGATACAGACAGGCGTACAGGTTTTCTTTTGTATTCAAAACAAGGACACAGATGGGTTTTCAGGTCCTATTAGGACTGAAAATAGGAAGCAATGATTGCTATAATATCAGCCTATTCCAGGGATTATTCATTGTATTTTTCTGAGGCAGAAAACAGGGTATTGGGGTTGTTTTTTATTGAGAGAAAACAGAATATTGAGGCTGTTTTTATTGACAGAAAATAGGAGTTTATTCACAGCATTGATCACGGTTTTCAAGATAAGATTTGAGTATTACCAAGGTAGAAAACTGAAGAGAATCTGCCTGATTTTTCTTTGTATTGAAAGTGTAGGGAAGAACGATACATCGTGAGTATAACAGATTACTTTCAGATTGAAGAGTTGAGAGAACTGGAAACTGTTCTCAAGAGTTTGTACTTCTTAGATTACTCTTTCATAATAAAGAATCTCGTCGTTGTCCCGTGGATGTAGGCACATTGCCGAACCACGTATATCTGTTATTTACTGTTACTGATTGCTAGACTCTTACTTTTACTTGCAAGTACCAATTAGGTTCGGGCGTGTTTCGAGGATAATTTACAACAAGTGGTATCAGAGCTCCAGGTTTGGTGTCTACAAGGTTTGTCAATATGTCAGAAAGGAAAGGTGAAGTCTATGCAAAGGTTCATGGATTCGATGTTCTTCGATTCAATGGAAGGAACAATTTTAGCAGTTGGCAGACAACGGTGCTGGATATACTGATTAACAATGATCTGGCAGACACGATAGAAGGTGAACCAGATGTGAAACCAACTGGTTGGGATGCAAATAAGTTCAAAGCAATGGATAGGAAGGCATGTAGTACTATCCGACTATGTCTCGATACGGGAGTTGCGTATAACTACCGTGATGAAAAGACGGCAAAGTCAATTTGGGATAAGTTGATGAATACCTACCTCAGGAAGGATCAGATGAGTTTACTATACCTTCAGAAAAAGCTCTTCACATTCAAGATTGAACCAGGTAAACTCATGACCGATCATGTTACTAAATTTGAGTGTTTATTTTCAGATTGCATCGGTTTAGGTGCAAACTATGATGATAATGTCAAATCTTTGTTGTTATTGATTCTTTATTACCTGAGTGGGAAGTATTGGTCGACACGTTGGTCACCAATAAGACAGAAAGTTTAGTTTATACAGATGTGGTTTCTGTGGTGCTTACAAAGCTGCTCACAAGAAGGATATGGCTGATGATGCAACAAGTTCATGGTCTTATGGTCAGAGGCCGAAATCAGGGTAATAACAAGGGCAATAACAGGCAAGGAATGGTCGGAAGAATAGAGGCCGCTCACAGTCTCGCGGAAGAGACATGTCAAAGGTTGAATGTTATACTTGTCACAAGAAGGGTCATTTCAAAAGGGATTGTCCTACTAGGAAGGATAATGGCAATAAGGAAGAGAAAAATGGCGAGTCGAATCTGGTTGGATCTATACATGATGATGTGGATATCAGATTACAGGAGATCTAGCAGAGGCTCTTATGGCAGATAATGGTGACCATCTGTATGGAGGATGGGTGCTTGATACCGGTGCGTCTTTTCATATGTGTCCTATTAGAGAGTGGTTTACTAGTTACCGTGAGGTGAAGGGTGGATCAGTTTATATGGGAGACTCCAGAGTATGCAAGACTAGAGGTGTTGGCACAGTTCATTTCAGTTTGGCAGATGGTTCAGTTAGGAAGCTTACAGAGGTTCGTCATGTACCGAATCTTTCGAAAGGTCTGATTTCTCTTGGTGCGCTTGAGGCTCAGGGCTTCAAATTTGTTGGTGAGAATGGCATGTGTTTGTGTCTACAATGGTGACAGGGTAATGCTTACGTCAGTTAGACATGGAAAATCTGTATTATCTTCAAGGAGACGCAGTTGAAGGTGGAGCTATGGTCTCAGAGGTTCTGATGAGAAGAGCGTAGCCCAGACTCAGTTATGGCACATGCGCTTAGGGCATGTGGGTGAGGCAGGGTTGAAGGCATTGAGCAAGCGAGGCTTGCTTGGGCAGTGAAAAGCTTGGGAAGTTGGACTTTTGTGAGCATTGCATCTTCGGGAAGCAGACTCGAGTTAGTTTTGGTTCAGCGGAGCATACTACTGCGGGTATTGTGGATTACATTCACACGGGATGTTTGGGGCCCATCCAGGACAGTGTCCAAAGGTGGTTCTAGGTGGTTTCGTCAGTTTTGTTGATGACTTCAGCCGAAGAGTATGGATTTACACCATGAAAAGAAAGAATGAAGTCACTAACATCTTCAAGAAATGGAGGGCGATGGTAGAGAAGCAGACTGGCAGAGTTATCAAGGTGGTCAGATCCGACAATGGTGGAGAGTACACTGAAGACCCCTTGAAGAAGTATTGTCAGGAGCATGGCATTCGCAGGCATTTCACAGTGAAGAAGACACCACAACAGAACGGAGTGGCGGAAAGGATGAACCGCACACTTCTAGAGAGAGCACGGTGCATGTTGTCTAATGCAGGATTAGGCAAGATATGGTGGGCTGAAGTCATATCTACGGCGTGTTATCTCATAAACAGGTCTCCATCATCAGCGATTGAGTTCAAAACTCCTATGGAGGTATGGTCCTGGCACTTCTACGGATTATTCACATCTGAAAGTTTTGGTTGTCCTGCTTATTTTCATGTGAAGGATGATAAGCTGGGGGCAAGGGCAAGGAAGGCTATATTCCTTGGTTATCCAGGTTCAGTCAAAGGCTACAAATTGTGGTGCTCTGAAACGGGCAAGTGGGAGATTTCTAGAGACGTAAAGTTCAATGAGGAGGCACTCTTAAGGCCTAAGTGTGAGAGATGCAAGGATGGATCTCCGGTATGGAGAGGTGATAGCTTTGATGATGAGGATGATTTTCTGCAGGTGGAGCTTGGAACTCCTAGGTCTGGTACACAGGACAGTTTTTCGGATTCAGATCATGGTAATGATGATGAGATTCATGATACAGTACAGGGTGATCCAGAGGTTATTGCAGATGAGGAGGTTCCTATTGAGGAGCCACAGGTACAGCATGAGCATGAGCAGCATGTTTCTCAGCCGTCTTTGGCAGCACAGAGAGAGCGTCGGAATACTAGAGCACCCATCAGATATGGATTTGAAGAAATGGCAGCCTATGTTTTTTCAGTTTTCGGGGAGTATGAAGATGCACCTACTACATATAAGCAAGCTTGTAAAAGCTCGCATATGGATGAGTGGAAGGTGGCTATGGATGCGGAGATACAGTCTCTTCACAAAAATCATACATGGGAGCTAGTGACACTTCCAAAGGGAAAACGGGCGATAGGATGCAAATGGGTGTACACTCTGAAAGACGGCATTCCAGATTCCAAAGGGAATTCTGGCAGGTGTAAGATTCAAGGCAAGATTGGTAGCAAAAGGATTTGCACAAACAGAAGGTGTGGATTATAACGAGGTTTTCTCTCCGGTGGTTAACACACTTCTATCAGTGTCCTATTAGCTATGGTGGGCGCAGTATGACTTAGAGCTCGAGCAACTAGATGTCAAGACTGCTTTCTTGCACGGCGATCTGGAAGAGGATATTTACATGGTTCAAGCCAGATGGATATGTTATTGCTGGGAAGGAAAACAGTCTTCTCGTCAGTGGTACTTGAGGTTTGATACTTTTATGTTGAAGCAAAAGTACACACGAAGTCAGTATGATCATTGTGTTTATTTTAGGAGGCTTCGAGATGGTTCCTACATCTATTTATTGCTTTACGTGGATGATATGCTTATTGCTGCTAGGAGTAAGCGTGAGATAGAGCTGCTAAAGGTTCAGTTGAGCAATGAATTTGAGATGAAGAATTTGGGTCCAGCGAAGAGGATACTCGGGATGGAGATAGTGAGGGAACAGGAAGCTTGGTAGATTGTCTTTGTCACAGAGGCAATATCTTGAGAAGGTAGTCAGTAGATTTGGCATGGATAGGGCCAAGTCGGTCAGTACTCCCTTGGCAGCTCACTTCAGGCTCTCTGGTTTGCAGTCCCCTACTACTGTAGCAGAGAAGGAATACATGTCACAGGTTCCTTATGCTAGTGCGGTTGGCAGCTTGATGTATGCCATGATTTGCAGACGTCTCGACATTGCACATGCAGTGAGTTTGGTTAGTCGGTACATGGTAATCCAGGCAAAACCCATTGGCAGACAGTCAAGTGGATTTTGAGGTATCTTCGAGGCACGTTGGATGTCGGTTTGGTCTATGAGAGATCGTCAGTTTCAGCTGTGACAGGTTTATGTTGACTCAGATTATGCAGGAGATTTTGACAGGCGTCGGTCTACTACAGGTTACTGTTTTAAATTGGCAGGGGGTCCTATATCTTGGCGGTCCATGTTACAGTCAGTTGTTGCGCTGTCTACTACAGAGGCAGAGTATATGGGCAGTGACAGAGGCAGTGAAAGAGGCTATATGGCTTCGAGGTCTGGTTAAAGATTTGGGTGTTACTCAGAGGGATATTACAATTCTTTGTGATAGTCAGAGTGTCATCCATTTGGCAAAAAATCAGGTTCATCATGCGAGGACCAAGCATATTGATGTCAGGTTTCACTTTATCAGAGATATCATCGAGGACAGAGTTGTGATACTAGAGAAAGTTGATACAAAGGAGAATGCAGCTGATATGTTGACGAAGGTAGTACCCAGGGTCAAGTTGGAGCACTGTCTCAACTTGATCAGACTCTCTCAATGTTGATGCCCCACGGGGGCATGGCCCTTAGGGGTGGACGGCCTTTAGGCCGGGAAGACAACGACGAGCAGGTTACCTTGGCTGGGGATTTCATGCCAAGGTGGAGATGTATGAGCTGATGGAGGTGTGTCCTGAAATTGTTCGCCAAGGTGGAGATTGTGGAATTTCGTGGCTCACAATTTCAATCCGTAGAGTTTGAAATGGAATAGGATTGTTATATATGTGATAGAATACAGATCTTATAAAATAGGATCCCTATTCTATAGGGATTTCTATTCTTATTCAGAAGTCAGATACAGATCAGGCGTACAGGTTTTCTTTTGTATTCAACAAGGACACAGATGGATTTTCAGGTCCTATTAGGACTGAAAATAGGAAGCAATGATTGCTATAAATATCAGCCTATTCCAGGGATTATTCATTGTATTTTTCTGAGGCAGAAAACAGGGTATTGGGGCTGTTTTTTATTGAGAGAAAACAGAATATTGAGGCTGTTTTTTATTGACAGAAAATAGGAGTTTATTCGCAGCCATTGATCACAGTTTTCAAGGTAAGATTTGAGTATTACCAAGGTAGAAAACTGAAGAGAATCTGCTGATTTTTCTTTGTATTGAAAGTGTAGGGAAGAACGATACAATCCGTGAGTATAACGGATTACTTTCAGATTGAGAGTTGAGAGAACTGGAAACTGTTCTCAAGAGTTTGTACTTCTTAGATTACTCTTTCATAATAAAGAATCTCGTCGTTGTCCCCGTGGATATAGGCACATTGCCGAACCACGTATATCTTGTCTATTTACTGATACTGATTGCTAGACTCTTACTTTTACTTGCAAGTACCAATTAGGTTCGGGCGTGTTTCGAAGATAATTTTACAACAAGACTTTCAAAGCATTCAAGGCCGGGAACATCCGTTATATTCTTGCAATTTGTGAACCGCAGCTCCTCTAGATTTTCCAAGTTTGACAGATCAGGTATACTCTCCAATGCAGTACATCTAAAAAGGTTAAACTGGAGGGAAGTGGAGGGAGAAACTTAAGCATCGTACAGTTGGCCAACGAAAGTTTTCAGACTAGAAAGGTCCCTCATGCTCGAAAGGAGGCTCCAGAAGATGTTGCATTTAAATCTTCCAACGATGATAGTTTCTCAAAACTATCAGGAATGGTACCGGATATCATGCAATTACTAGCATCCAGGGTCTCCAACAAGGAAAGATTCGATAAAGAAGATGGAAGAATGGCATTCAACTCTCCATGTTCCCCAGTACTTTGAGGCCTCTCAGTATCCTCTTTTTTTCCCTTTTCAGAATCAATAAGCTTGATAGCATCCCACATTCTTCCGGTAATTCTGTCACGCCAGTTTCTTCCATTAGCAACTGTATGAGACACTTCAATTTCCGACTGAAGCGGGTAGCCTGCTCAGACGTTTACATTTATTCACATTCAGTACCTCAAGGTTCTCCAACAGCCCAAGGGAAGTGGGTAACTTTGTATCGCAGCATTTACTAGGACCAAAGCTCTTTAGACTAAACATATCTCCAATTGAGTCGGGCAAACAGCAGAGTGATTCACAGTAACTCATCTCAAGCTTCTTAAGCATTTGCAAGTTTCCTATCTCATCTGGTAATTCTGATATCGACGTCATGTCTAATCGAAATTCAACTAGACATGATAATCCACCAATAGAACTAGGCAATTTTTTAAGTTTGGTACCAGCGACTGATAGGTACTCCAAATGAGGTAAAGAACCAATGGAAGCCGGCAGTTTTGTAACTGGACTATGGTCCAGGTGGAGCTCTAATAGAGATTTCAGCTTGCCAATGGCTATCAGGAATTGTGCTCAATGATTGGCACCGGCTTCAAACTTAGTATTTCAAGCTCGATCAAACAGCCGATGGAATCAGGTATTTCTCCTACACTGGAACTATTAAGAGAAAGCTCTCTTAGAGAAGTGAGTCTTCCTAACGAGTGGGGCAATTCCTGCAGTGATGTGCAATAATTTAGACTCAACTTTTCAAGTTTTGTAAGGCGCCAGATGGAATCAGGCAGTTTTATAATGCCTGTTCTGTCAAGGAGAAGCTCTTTTAAGGACTTCATGCTTCTGAGGTCTTCCGGTAACTTATTCAGTTTGAAGCAACCAGATAGAGTAAGGGTTTCAAGACTTCTCAATCCAGAAACATCATCAGGAAAATTCGCAAGGCTTGAACAGTCCTTTAGGTTCAAGACACGTAATTTCTTTAAATCTCCAATTGTTTTTATGAAGCTCAGTGAGTTTTGAACAACGCTCGAGAATCAGTTTTTTCCAGGTGTGGATGCCCAGAAAAATCAGGGGTTGCAGTTAGATTAAAGCAACCAAGGAGATTCAAAACAATCAACTTCATAGCCTGTGAAAACAAAAAGTAAATGATGGGATTAAGGAAGTAAATCACAATAAAATATGTATGAAGATTTCAACAAGACCAAGGATGCTGTAGCCGTAAGAATGATTAAGATAATGATTGGAATGTAGTATGTGGAAACTTAGTTTTTATGCAAGCTGGATTAGCTATCAGCTCAAAGATTCAAGATCTTAAGCACATCTGGTCCTTAGAAGGTTCGACATCCTCCAACTATCACTAGAAAGTACCGAGTAAAACAGTTACGTAGATGGCTAAAGGTTTCAGGTTAAGTTCATCTATGAATCCAATTATTGATTTCGTATAGCTTACATATTTTTGGTTTGTTGGCAACTCAGGTCATTTGGATCCTAATAACACCTCATCTGGTCACAACACCAAATTGACCAGTCAGACAAAATTGGTGAAGCAATAAACAACTAAATGTATCGATTTGTAGATAATGAGAAAAGGCATTAGTGAGGAAAGATACCTTTTTCGTACTCCATTTCAGATCCCATACATGTTTGATTCTGCTCTCAGTGAGATCAAGGACAGCAAGTTCCTGAGGATTGAAATCACAAGGGAGAGCTTCCAAAGGGCACCCTCTCCATTGTAACCATTTTAGTTCACCAGGTAGAAGTTTGAATTCTCCCTTTAAGCTCATATGATTGATTTGAAGCAATCTTAAATTGACCATTGGCGTAAATCTCTTAGTTTCCAGAACTGTAATGTCATCTTCAGCTACTTCACCTTCTGAAGGGTTTCTGAATGTTTGTCTCAAAAAAAAAAAAAAAAAAAAGAATGTTTGTCTCAAGTATTTAGTAAGAGAGCTGAGACTGAACCTCCTACTGCTGCGTCATGTAGAACTTTCATTGGATCTTAGACGTTGCACGCTATACTTGTCGAAGTTGAAGACGATTCCTTGAATACTTCTTGTTCCCTGAGTCCAATTATAAAGAGGCAAATTTCTCTTATTGAAAAAATTTGCATATCGACGCAAAAAAGCTACATAGAAAAAGAAATATTATGCAGTAACAGATGTAATGCAAACCTTGTCATACTTCAGAACAGCCGTAATGTCACCATGATCCCATAATCTGCTACGCTTACCGGTATCTTGGTTTTCTTGTCGAACAATTTGTCTTCCCATATCTCTTAGCTGATCGTGCATCCACAAGGTAGTGCGATCAACAACCTTAATAAGACATTTTGTAGTAAGAACTGTAATTGCTACCTCCACACTGAAACCACAACCCTTCAATATATCAATAACACTTTCCCTCTGCATTTCCAATTCAACAAAGAAGCATGCCATGTCGAGGAATATACACTTTTCTTCTTCATCCAACCCATCAAAGCTTATCTTAAGCACATTGTGAAGATTCCCCGGCTGAATCTTTTTCAACTTTTCCAGCTCATCTTCCCACTCAGTTTTTTATTCCTTGCCAAAAAGGAAAGCACCCACTACTTCCAGAGCCAAAGGTAGTCTATCTATGCAAGACACAAGACTCTCAGATAAACGCATGAAAGATTCAGGAGGTTTCACTTTTCCAAACTCATAATAACTAAAGAGTTGAAGTGATTCATTCTGACTCAATGTTTTCACGTCATAAATTTCATTCACACCGAACTGCTCCAAAACTTGCTTATCTCTTGTCGTGACAATGATCCTACTTCCTGCACCAAACCAGTCTTTCGTACCAGCTAATGCATCAAGTTGGGTTATATCATCAACATCATCTAGAACAACAAGAATTCGTTTATCATCCACATTTGAGCCATTATCTGGGGAAAGATCGCGAATAAGCTTGTTTTGAAGAGAAACCAATCCATTGTACTGTGCTGAAGTTGTTCTGATGTTTGATATGAAGCTGCGGTATTTAAACTGGCCTATAATAGCATTGTAAACAGCCCTAGCAAGGGTGGTTTTGCCGATCCCACCCATCCCATGAAACCCCAAAACTAGTACACCATTGTGCTTAAGATTTAAAATCCTCGTCACTTCTTCTAAACTAATTGATTATCTTAACACAAGTAAGATCTTCTAATGATAAACTAATTGTTTCTTGTAGGGGTACCAATCTCACACCTGAACCGTGAACCTGACACGATTATTAAATGGGTCTGGTTTCAATCTCGACCCAAACCCTGAACTTGACACATTTTGACACTAAGTCACTTGACAAATTAACTCATCTCTAAACCTATGAAATTTATTAAGATTGAAATTATCGATAAATGGGCTGAGCCGGAATAACACACGACCCGGTTAGTATAGATCCGACCCGACATAAGATTGTTTCTAAATTGATGAAAACTTTACCAATTTTCAGAGGAGTGCCAACCAGCAATACCACCAACCTTCTCAAAGGCCAACTTCCACTTCAAAACCTGCTCCGAGTCCTCCCCAAACTTGAATTCAAGGTTGCGAAAATCGGCCTCAAACGGTCCTTTTAGCCTTCTAACATCAATCGGGTCGACCCGGTAGAACACAGGGAGGAGCAGTCTACGTAACTCGACGATCTTTGCGAGCTCCTCGAGGCACCATCGAGAGTTTGCGTAGTTCCTCGAGATCACTGCAATGGCCGTAGTCCTCAATCGCGCCAAGTAGAGTTGGCGCGATCGAGGACCCGCGATCCAAGCCAACGTTGTCAATGAACGTGCGCACCCCGTGTGAGTCGAGTGCAGCGTACAGCCGTTGCGTGAAATTGTGACGCGTGTCCTCTCCGCGAAAGGAGAGGAAAACGTCGTAGCGGTAACGGGACGGTAACGGCTCTTCTAAATCTTCATCTTCGTTCAGCTTCACCATTTTTCTTCTCTCTCTCTGAGTGAGTCTGGTTGTAGAGAGTTGCAGAATTTATAATACTACGTACGACAGGGTTTCATTTATTATTATTATTATTGGGCTGGGCCTATTTCAATCAAGCCCGTTACCAAAGGAAAGAAAAGGGTTATGTTGTTGACTGGTTATTATGCATGATGATGCCGCATTGGATGCTGCAGAGGAAAACAACGTCGGGGAGGGAAATCACGAGGATTATATGGATTTGATAGTGATGTGGTCGATTTTTGCTCCCAGCTTGAGTTTGACGAAGAAACGCACGTAAGTAATGGACCAGCGTTGTTGTGACTTGTGAGGCCCGTAGCCCAGTGAAATGATGGTTGCTCGATAAATAACATGCCATGTTCAATTGCAATCAAAATTATAAGAAAAGTGCCGAAAGCCATAAATTTTCAGTAAAGTCAATAGTACTTTGCCCATGTGTAGTGTACAGATTTAAAGAACAATACTCAATATGCAGCAAAGAATAACCGGCTCCGAAGCAATGGATCCAAAACTGATTTGAGTATTAATCACTTCCCAACTGAATCAGCCAAAAGCAATAAATTTTCAGTAAAGTCAATAGTACTTTGCCCATGTGTCGTGTAGAGATTTAAAGAACAATACTCAATATGCAGCAAAGAATAACCGGCTCTGAAGCAATGGATCCAAAATTGATTTTGTTGTGACTGACTGAGGAAGCGGGTAGACATCAACAATTGCACACAAATATTACAAGGATTTAATTAATTAAATAAAGTAAATAGCAATTAAAGTAATTAGAGAAAATCAAGAACATACCACAAAAGACACAAAGTTTACGTAATTTGGCGAATTGCGCCTACGTTCACGGTGAGGTGATTCCACTATATTCAAGAACAAGGTACAAGAAGATGACAATTCTCACACAATCTCTTAACAAATGATGAAACAATTCCAGCAATTATCTTTATCTATTCCATGTTCTGCCGTAGTTTTTCTACATATAAAAAACATCTACAGTTCCTAGTATATATAGCGTCTTGTTTCCTGTTATACAACAATTCTTTCACAACAGTTTCTTGTTTCACAGTTGTTGTTTCTTGAATCTGCTCCTGTTCAAAAAACAGTTTCCTGTTTCACAATTCTCCACCTCGGCGAATTTTTTTAAGGAAAAATGAGTCGAAACAAGGCAAAAGAATAAACTAATCAACACTCTACCATAACTTTGTCACCTAACGAAATCGCATCAAAGGGCAACGCTCCAAAGGGCCCTCAATCAACATGAATCAATGTGGAGTAAGTCCAAACAATGTTGGAACTTAACTCCAGAAACAACCTTTGTCAACATATCAGCAGAGTTGTCTTTTGTGTGTACTTTCACCAAAGACACATCACCATCCTCAATTACATCTCGAACAAAGTGATACGGACGTCAATATGCTTAGTCCTTGCGTGATGAACCTGATTTTTAGCCAGGTGGATGACACTCTGACTGTCACAGAGAACTTCAACACTATCTTGTTCCACACCCAAGTCATTTACAAGACCTTGAAGCCACAATGCTTCTTTTACACATTCTGTCAATGCCATATACTCTGCCTCTATAGTAGAGAAAGCCACTGTATCCTGAAGCATAGATCTTGGTTTTCTGGTCCAACATATTCTCTTCCCATCTCTCTTAGTTGATTATGCATTACAAGGTAGCATCTGCATTTAAAATCCTGGTCATTGTCACTTCGAGTCAAGGTTCACATAGTTGTGCCCAGCCCAAGCTCAGGTGGTCAGCTTGGCCTAAGCCTTGCAAAACATTGGATTGTGCTAACCTAATCAGGCTAAAGAAAGGCTTAGACAATCTAATATAGGGGACACGACACGACTTATTGCCACCCCAATTCTAATATTTGTATGATCTCACAAAAATAATTGTAACATATAATAACATAATAAATGCAATGAGAATTATAAAATAAAATTACCAATTATTGGAGACCCAACCAGAGATCCCTCCAACCCTCTCAAACTCCTTTTTTCCAATGTTGATGAGGAGCTTGGAGAGTCTGTGTATGATGATGAGGAAGATGGAGATGTGTTGTATGGAGATGGCCATGAGACTCTGATCGTTCCTAAGAGTCTACTGACTCCCAAGGGTGCTTCAGGAGTTGGGATTGGAAACTTTGAAGAAGTTGGTCCATTGGATACTGATTTGAAGGCCAGAAATTCAACTTGGTTGCAAAAAGCTGATCTCTTGTTTGTGGATAATCCAGTAGGGACAAGGTTCAATAATGTGGAGGTTGAGAACGCATATCTTTTTATCCAAAATATCAAGCATGAGGAGTTTGACCTTGATCCAAGTGTTACAAATGCAAAAAGTGAAATGTTAAAGAAGCAGCATAACCGCCTTGGGAGAGCTTTCCATTGCCCTTCACAAGAATTATACTCGCAAGATTCTCATTTTTTCCTTGAGTTGGTTCAGAATGCAGATGATAATCGCTACCCGGAGAATGTGGAGCCCACTCTGGTTTTCATTCTTCATTCTATTGGAATTGTTGTTTTAAATAACGAGCAAGTGTTTACTGCTCAAAATATTAAAGCACTCTGTGACGTAGGAAATTCAACCAAGAAAGAGTCCCGTGCTGGATATATAGGGCAGAAAGGCATTGGTTTCAAATCAATATTTCGAGTGACGGATGCTCCAGAGATTCACTCTAATGGGTTTCATGTCAAGTTTGATATAAGTGATGGTCAGATTGGTTTTGTTTTGCCTACTGCGATTGCTCCTTGTAATATTGACTCATTCACAATACTAATACCCCCCGAAGTAAATCAAAGTGATAGCTGTTGGAACACATGCATCATGCTTCCATTCAAGTCAGAGCTAAGAAAAGGTGCGGGTATGAGCACTATCATATCTATGTTTTCAGATCTACATCCATCATTATTGTTATTCCTTCACCGACTTCGCTGTATAAAACTTAAGAATATGTTGAATGACACATCAATTGTGATGAGAAAAGAAACTATAGGGAATGACATTATTGAGGTGGGATGGAAAGGGCAATCAAATGTTGTGTTTGCATCTCTTTCAAGCGACTTCATGAAGCCAAGACTTAACGAGGTTGATGACATCAAGGAATTGATTATTATAGTAAAGGAGTATGTGTTGGGTTTGCAGATGGAGCTCAAGAGTAGGGAAATGAAAGACAATCCCGTACGCCAGCAAGAGCTAGCAGAGTTTTCTGACTGGTGCCAGAAGATCTTCCTCCTGGGCTATCGCCAGAGGATTCCGATGAAACTGTTGTGAACTTGAGGACGAGTTCTTTCCAACCCGGGGTGACCGATGCAGGAGGATTTCTAGGGTTCCTAATTTGTTCTCAAAGTTATTTACTAAATAACTTTTTCGTAATCTTTCAATTTAATTAGAGTATTTTAAGTTTCCTTTTAGGATTAAACTTTATCTTTTCTTTTAGGAATAAACTGTTTGTTATTTTAGTATTTGATTCTATTTTTTTTTTTTAGGAATAAACAATTTCCTTTTAAGATTGTGTTTTACATTTTCTTTTAGGAATAAACTGTTTGTTATTTTAGTATTTGATTATAATTTTTCTTTTAGGATTAGGCTGCTTATTATTCATGTTCACATTGTACACCATCAAATCAAGAGAATTGAAATGAAAGGAAATACCATTTTTCCTGCCATCCGAGTGTAACAGCTAATGATCAGTAGATACTTATTCTTAGTTTTTAATCCCAGAGTAAAACATATTCTCCCTTCAAATTTATTATTAAAAAAATGGTCGTTGACCCTTATTTATTTGTGTCCGAAGGCTGCATCGTTAACCCCATAAGGTTAATCAATAAAACCATCGTCAACAAGCCTTTGCCTTCCCTTTTCTTAGTAATAAAGAATGTAGAAATAATTATAGACTTTTATCACATAATTGGCAGAACACTCATTTTCTTCATAAAGTTTCTTATTCCTTTGAAATTAAATTTCCCATAAAATAAAAAGGGGGGTGAGATGTGTAAGAATACTTGAGTGAGTCAAATGATTCGCCCTTCTAAACCAAACAGTGAGCATAGTGTAAACTTCAACCGGTTTATGAACGTGAATGTCAAAAACCAATTCAAAGTGATTTCACACCCTTCCGCCTAGTTCGTCTTTTAAAAAAAGATGTTTGATCGTCTCATCCCCAAATTTATTGCAACAACTACACTTAAAGGCTAACTGAAAGTCAATTCTTCTTAAGTCTCCATCCACAGGCAAAGGCAAAACTCTTTTAATGATTTTTCAAATGAAAATGGATATTTTAGTAGGTAATAAAGAGTGCCAAAGCCATTTCCAAACCGATCTTGTTGCCCCCTACTCCGAAGAATTTCACAAGCCGAGCGTATAGAAAATTTACCATGACATCATTTTCACCTTCTTCTCCTCACATCATTCTGTTGAAAGTTCTTGGGCTTTTCTCTGCAACACATGATCCAAAGACCATGAAATTCAATTCTTCTATTTTTGTTTCTGCCCGACCCGTACGGTGAATTATCTCACCCTGAACCCAGTGTTCATTAAAAAAAAGTGGCATATACTGATTGAGTAATTTAATTGACATTAGAGTTATTTCTCTGTGTTTTTGGGCCAATCTCTTCCTTGTGAATTGTTGAAATAGCCCGCAGGATAATCACTATTTTGTCCGGCGTCAGAAAGCCTCTCCAAAAGAGGATCTTGTGATGACATGTTGAAGGAGTGTAAGTACTATTTATGTCCAAGTGGCTACGAAAATTGAATTTCGAATTTTAGATTAGTGGATCCTATAGTTGTATCAGGACAAAATAGACTCGATCAATAAGATGAGAAGGGTAATTGGAAAATTTTTGAAGCAATAGAAACGAAGAAAGTAACTATGCTTTTCGTACCTTCCATTATTTATAAACAGTGCTGACTTAAATAGTCAGAAATGAAGTTTACATGATCAATCTTCAACAATGGCTCCTGAATTTTCATGCAATCAGAAAGAACCCTCGCTGTATCTGAGCTTCACTGCTATCAATAATACAATCAATCCAACAGCAGAATGAGACACCCATCGTTTGTAGTTACACTGCACATGTTCATTTTCCTCTGGTTCTGTTAGAGCATCAGAAGGATCAACATTAGAGTTGGAACTATTGTCTTTTGTGGAGGTAAAAAACTTTGCCAGTTTCCCTGATTCAGATATCTCGGTTTCATCCAATGATTCCTCATCAAGATCATCGTCATCGTCGTCCTCAAAAACCAAATGGATCCCATACTTCTTCAGTGTAAGCCCATTAAACACTGGTGGGTCTCGCATGGCTACCTCTATCTTATCACCATCTTTTAACAACGAGACTAGCGGATTTATAATCAAGATACCGGCATAAGTAACTTGATCTTCATGGGTTTTTGGAACTCCAATCAAGTATAAGGTGGTAGTGAATATTGCAGAGTAACCTCTGATGATTTTTGCTTGTACGTCTACTATTGCGGGCAATTTATCTCTAAAATCATCCTGCATCTGTTGATCCAGCGAGATAACAACGCATATATCAACAGATTTGATCTTACGGTTTTTGTGGCTTGCATAACTCGGAACTTCTTTAACAAACCATGGTGGGATTTCACTTCCTGGTATACACAAATTGTGTAGACGCTTCAGAAGCCACCTGCAAACGAATACTTCTATAAGAAGCAAAGCCAACCAATATTTTCTTGTGGATTCGGTCTCCTAAATTGAAATAGAGAAAGAGAATTTACCTTTGATAGCCCTGTCTTTATCACCGAATCACATGCTGAGCAACCAGCCATGTACAACCTTATCAAAGACTTCAAGCATTCAATGCCGGGAACATCTGTTATATTCATGCAATTTGTGAACCGGAGCTCCTCTAGATTATCCAAGTTCGACAGATCAGATACAATTTCCAATGCAGTACAATTTGTAGCATCTAAAAGGTTAAACTGGAGGGAAGTGGAGGGAGAAACTTAAGCATGGTACAGTTGGCCAACCAAAGTTTTTTAAGACTAGAAAGGCCCCTCATGCTCGAAGGGAGGCTCCAGAAGATGTTGTTGCTTAGATTTAAATCTTCCAACGATGATAGTTTCTCAAAACTATCAGGAATGGTACCAGATATCATGCAATTCCTAGCATCCAGGGTCTGTAACAAGGAAAGATTCGACAAAGAAGATGGAAGAACGGCATTCAACTCTCCATGTTCCCCAGTACTTTGAGGCCTCTCAGTATCCTCTTTTTTTCCCATTTTCAGAATCACTAACCTTGATAGCATCCCGCATTCTTCCGGTAATTCTGCCACGCCAGTTTCTTGCCATTAGCAACTGTATGAGAAACTTCAGATTTTCCGACTGAAGCTGGTAGCCTGCTCAGATGTTTACATTTATTCACATTCAGTACCTCAAGGTTCTCCAACAGCCCAAGGGAAGTGGGTAACTTTGTTATCGCAGCATTTACTAGGACCAAGCTCTTTAGACTAAACATAGCTCCAATTGAGTCGGGCAAACAGCAGAGTGATTCACAGTTCCTCATCTCAAGCTTCTTAAGCATTTGCAAGTTTCCAATCTCATCTGGTAATTCTGATATCGACGTCATGTCTAATCGAAATTCAACTAGACATGATAATCCACCAATCGAACTAGGCAATTTTTTAAGTCTGGTACCAGCGACTGATAGGTACTCCAGATGAGCCAAAGAACCAATGGAAGCCGGCAGTTCTGTAACTGGACTATGGTCCAGGTAAAGCTCTAATAAAGAATTCAGCCTGCCAATGGTATCAGGAATTGTGCTCAGTGATTGGCACTGCATCAAACTTAGTATTTCAAGCTCGGTCAAACAGCCGATGGAATCAGGTATTTCTCCTACACTGGAACCATTAAGAGAAAGCTCTCTCAGAGAAGTGAGTTTTCCTAATGAGTGGGGCAACTCCTTCAGTGATTTGCACTTATTTAGATTCAACTTTTCAAGTTTTGTAACACACCAGATAGAATCAGGCAACTTTATAATGCCGGTTCCGTCAAGGAGAAGCTCTTTTAAGGACTCCATGCTTCTGAGATCTTCCGGTAACTTATTCAGTTTGACGCAACCACATAGATTAAGGGTTTCAAGACTTCTCAGACCAGAAATATCATCAGGAAAATTCACAAGGCTTGAACAGTCCTTTAGGTTCAAGATACGTAATTTCTTTAAATCTCCAATTGTTTTATGAAGCTCAGTGAGTTTTGAACAAAGGTCGAGAATCAGTTTTTCCAGGTGTGGATGCCCAGAAAAATCAGGGGTTGCAGTTAGATTAAAGCAACCATGGAGATTCAAAACAATCAACTTCAAAGCCTGTGAAAAACATAAAGTAAATGCTGGGATTAAGGAAGTAAATCACAAAAAAATATGAAGGTTTTAACAAGACCAAGGATGCGGTAGCTGTAAAAACGATTAAGACAGTGTTTGGAATGTAGTATGTGGAAACTTAAATTTTTTATGCAGGCTAGTTTGGCTATCAGCTCAAAGATTCAAGATCTTAAGCACATCTGGTCCTTAGAAGACTCGACTCATCCCACTATCACTAGAATTATTGATCTTAAGTTCTTATATGAATCCAATTATTGGTCAAGTTCATCTATGAATCCAATTATTGATTTAGTATAGCTTATATATTTTTGGTCTGTTGGGAACTCAGGGCATTTGGATACTAATAACACCTCATCCGGCGACAACACCAAATTGACCGGTAACACAAAATTGGCGAAGCGATAAACAACTAAATATCTATTTGTAAATAATGAGAAAAGGCATTAGCGAAGAAGTGTACCTTTTTCGTTCTCCATTTCAGATCCCATACTCGTTTGATTCTGCTCTCAGTAAGATCAAGGACGGCAAGTTCCTGAGGATTGAAATCACAAGGGAGAGCTTCCAAAGGGCACCCTTTCCATTGTAACCATTTTAGTTCACCAGGTAGAAGTTTGAATTCTCCCTTCAAGCTCATATAATTGATTTGAAGCAATCTTAAATTGACCATTGGCGTAAATCTCTTAGTTTCCAGAACTGTAATGTCATCTTCAGCTACTTCACTTTCATTGGATCTTAGACGTTGCATGCCATACTTGTCGAAGTCAAGGACGATTCCTTGAATACTTTTTGTTCCCTAAGTCCAATTGTAAAGAGGCAAAATTCTCTTATTGAAAAGATTTGCATAATACGCAAAAAGCTATAAAGAAAAAATATATTATACAGTAACAGATGTAATGCAAACCTTGTCATACTTCAGAACAGCCGTAATGTCACCATGATCCATAATCTGCTACGCTTACCGGTATCTTGGTTTTCTTGTCGAACAATTTGTCTTCCCATATCTCTTAGCTGATCGTGCATCCTCAAGGTAGTGCGATCAACAACCTTAATAAGACATTTTGTAGTAAGAACTGTAATTGCTACCTCCGCACTGAAACCACAACCCTTCAATATATCAATAACACTTTCCCTCTGCATTTCCAATTCAACAAAGAAGCATGCCATGTCGAGGAATATACACTTTTCTTCTTTATCCAACCCATCGAAGCTTATCTTAAGCACATTGTGAAGATCCCCCGGCTGAATCTTTTTCAACTTTTCCAGCTCATCTTCCCACTCGGTTTTTCTTTTCTTACCGAAAAGGAAAGCACCCACTACTTCCAGAGCCAATGGTAGTCTATCAATGCAAGACACAAGACTCTTTGATAAATGCATGAAAGATTCAGGAGGTTTCTCTTTTCCAAATGCATGATAACTAAAGAGTTGAAGTGATTCATTCTGACTCAATGTTTTCACATCATAAATTTCATTCACACAAGACTGCACCAAAACTTGTTCATCTCTCGTCGTCACAATGATCCTGCTTCCTGCACCAAACCAGTCTTTCGTACCAGCTAATGCATCAAGTTGGCTTATATCATCAACATCATCTAGAACAACAAGAATACGTTTATCACGAACCCGTCCTTTGATTGTTGAGATACCTGTGCTCACCTCATCCACATTTGAACCATTATCTGGGAAAAGATCACGAATAAGCTTGTTTTGAAGAGAAACCAATCCCTTGTACTGTGCCGAAGTTGTTCTGATGTTTGATATGAAGCTGCGGTATTTAAACTGGCCTATAATAGCATTGTAGACAGCCCTAGCAAGGGTGGTTTTGCCAATCCCACCCATCCCATGAACCCCACAACTAGTACACCCATTGTGTTTAAGATTTAAAATCTTTGTCACTTCTTCTACACGAGAACCGATACCAACTGGATGTTTAGCCACCCCTAATGGGGTATTACTCAATTTAGTTAGAATCCTTCTAACAAGTTCTTGTATTAGTTCTCCTTCATTGCTGCCAATAGACAAAACATTGTGAGAATGCTGGCATGAAGGAAGCTTTGAGAACTATAGTTATTATCTAGTAGTATAAATAAACGACTGAAATCTTATAATATCCAATTTTATTTGTAATGCTTTATTCTGAAAGGAAAACATAGGAATGAGAATTTTGTGGCGGCCATGTAAGCTTTTGCCATTACACTACTACTACAAAAATACATGACTAAGAATTCCTCACGCCATCATTTGGGTGATATAGAAGGAAAGAGAGTCAGATTTTCGAAGCCAATCCAACCAGACGTACAGAGTATACCATTATGCATATTAGATCATTCATGTGGCTATATGTTGTTACTGCCAAGGTTTCCGTGTTGGCTTAAGGTGTTAATAACTGATGGAAAAATAAACAGAACATGTAAGTGAGATAAGCCAACATGGTTTTTTAGTTACTTACACCTCCAACTACTTATAAGTGTTGCGCCACTTCTAACTTGTAAGTTAGGTAAATTACAAATTGGCTCCAGTATAGTCAAATTTTAAGCCAAAATAAGTTCACTATCGATAACCTTAGCAATGAGCAAACGAGCATAATAAATAGAATATATAACACAACCCGGTTAGTATAGATCCGACCCGACATCAGATTGTTTCTAAATTGATGAAAACTTTACCAATTTTCAGAGGAGTGCCAACCAGCAATACCACCAACCGTCTCAAAGGCCAACTTCCACTTCAAAACCTGCTCCCCGAACTCGACTTCATGGTTGCGAAAATGGTCCTCAAACGGTCCTTTTTGCCTTCTAACATCACTCGGGTCGACCCGGTAGAACACAGGGAGGAGCAGTCTACGTAAGTCGACGATCTTTGCGAGCTCCTCGAGGCACCATCGAGAGTTTGCGTAGTTCCTCGAGATCACTGCAATGGCCGCCGCCGAGTCCTCGATCGCGCCAATCGAGGATCCGTGATCCAAGCCAACGTTGTCAATGAACGTGCGCACCCCGTGCGAGTCGAGTGCAGCGTACAGCCGTTGCGTGAAATTGTCACGCGTGTCCTCTCCGAGAAAGGAGAGGAAGACGTCGTAGCGGTAACGGGGCGGTGACGGCTCTTCTAAAACTTCATCTTCGTTCAGCTCCACCATTTTTTCTTTCTTTATCTCTCTCTGTGAGTCTGTGGTTGTAGAGAGTTGAAGAATTTATGCCTTGTGAGTTTTATTTTCTTGACAACAATCAGAATTTTTATACTCAGGGCTTTTGTAACTATACAGTAAAATATTGTTCGTTTTGAGTTTAATTGATTCGCACGGCTTTAAAACACATCTTAAGGAACATGACCTCCCCCAGCACCTTTTCTGTCACGCCCCGACCCGCCACGGAAAACGCAGCGTGCCGATGCGTGAACTACCACATACACAGGCGGATCGTAATCGGCCACAACATCATAATATAACACATTCTTGATACGATAAACAAACGAAAATAAAACACATCTTAAGGAACATGACCTCCCCCAGCACCTTTTCAGTGTCATTTTTCTTGTACACCACTTCTACCTTGTCCTCCTCAACAAGTGTTTCTTTAGTAATGTCGGCATCACAATCCATGGAATCGACATAGCTTTTTAGAATTGCACATCTTAAAACTTGTCGAGAACAAGCACCCTAAGTAAAATAAATGTCATATCAAAATTAACATGATTCAAATCTCAATTGTTCAATAAAGAGAATGAGATATTTATAAGAGACATGAGGCAATTAGTAGTTATTCATATAAATGTAGCCATTGGGGTACAAGCGATTTTTTGGAAGACCATCATGATTGGAAATGGTCTCAGTGGTTACCTTGGACCCTTTTGGTTTCCAGTACAACAACATTTCTAACCATTGTGAAAGGAAGTCTGTAATCTACAAAGAAACCCTTGGCATGTGAAAGGAAGTATGTAATCTACAAAAAAAAAAAAAAAAAAAAAAAAAACCCTACAGGTATGTCATATTAATTAATAAAATACTATCATTACGTGTATTTTGTGTATAATGCAAAAATTCAAGTATTAATCATCAAACATACACAAAATGACACAATAAAGCTAAGTTTAATAACAAAGCCTATTGGATGATAAACACATGCATTATCAAAGACTTTCAAGCCCAAGGTCCATGAAGTTAAGCCCACAAGGCACCATCATCTATGGATCTCGAGAAAATTAATTTGAAGATTTGGATATTCACATGGCAACTTCATCCTAGCCAAAATAAAACTTTACATATTTCACAATCCATTCTCTATATATTCCCTTATATTTTTCTTATTTTATTCCACCATATTCTTTTATCTTTTTTCTTATTCCACCATCTCATCATATTCTCTTTATCTTTTTCCTATTTTATTCCACCTCCCATTCTACCATCTTACATTTCT
This sequence comes from Berberis thunbergii, assembly GCA_003290165.1. Classification (NCBI taxonomy): domain Eukaryota; kingdom Viridiplantae; phylum Streptophyta; class Magnoliopsida; order Ranunculales; family Berberidaceae; genus Berberis; species Berberis thunbergii. Next base: position 22,582 of record QNQO01001529.1, read on the forward strand.
TCACCTATAAATATCTCATGCTTGGAGTATAAAGAGGAGAACCGGGAAGAAAAGAAAATTTGAGAGTTAGAGATTTAGAGTCTTGAAGAGTTTTACTTGTAAGTTTTCTCATTTTCTTTATATTTATCACCATGAGAAACTTAAGGTTTACCATGAGTGGCTAAACACCCTTTTAGGGTGTGAGTGAGCCCCATGGGAGGATGACCTCAATTAGGTATTCTCAAGGTATTTTCTTTCAGTTAAATTAGACCAACTTTGTGATTAGCATACTCTATGTACTTGAATGTCAATGTTTAATGAAATCAAATGAAGTTTTGTTGTTCATAATAATGGATACATTTCTTGCTCTTGCTTTCATTTTTCTTAAAGTCTTAGATTCAAAATGTATCCACTAGTATGAGTATATGCGGCAGGAATCATCCATTACGAGGCTCAAGTATTATGAAACCAAGCTACATTCATAAAGTCCAAAATGGGCGAATTCAATCATAAAACCCAAATAGGGTTTGTCCAAATAAACCATAGTTAAAGGCCCAAATCCAAAAAGAGGAACGTTACAGAGAAAAATAGTCGTGGAGGAAGTTACGCTTTTGAGGATACATCTTCACAAAGAAGGTGACTGTTACGAGGAATGTCTCCTTTCGTCACGCCTTGCATGCTTAAGTCACACAAGGAATTAACAACAACCATTATATAAGGTAAATGAAACATCTGACAAAGGTATGCTACTTTAAGTGAGTTTTGTCCAGATTTATCTCCATCTCCAACTGAGTTACTGACTTAAGTATCGGAGTGCCTTCGACCACCAAAAATGTGGTCTTTAGTAATCTAACATTTGTTTTGCAAGTCACACTTACTGGAGAACGTATTTTGGATGCATCAGTTTGACGCCGTCCGTGGGGAACGAAAGTTGTACTTTCAAGAAGAGATTTTGCAGTAAGGAACACCCTCAGTTCTGATCAACGATTAAAAAAGCTTTTAGAACAGATGAAACGCACCACCGACCCTTAACCGGGCGACAATCAAAACGATCCCTTCACGAAAGAAGTCGTGTTATTTACAATGCACGCTTCAATCCTAGCAACAACTCTCGAGCCAAACATACCTAGCGACATAGAGGCACTAGATGGAGCGATAGCCCAGTCATATCAAACATTCGGTAATGCTACCACGGATCCTCGTGTGGATCTACTCATGATAAATATGGATCTCCTAATCAAAATGGTGGAAAACTCACTCAAGAACACTCTCAACCCCTGGATCGCGCGTTCGAGAAAGTAATGAAATTCATGCGGAACTCAACGAGCGAACCTCGAAAACAGTGAACCGCCAACGGATAACACTCCTTATAACGACAAAACCCCTGCGCCAATTTGTTGTACGGATTGGCCATACCACCGTTCTCTGATGCACTCATGATCACTCCTCTACCAACAAAGTTCACTCCACTGAAGTTTGAGACATACGATGGCACTACCGATCCCACTGACCATCTACGACATTTCCACCACATGATGATGCTGAAGGAGAACACATAGTTCATCTTATGCCGAACATTTCCAACCAGCCTCACCTCCACGGCAATTGGTTCAACAACTTTTCACTGAGATCGATAGACTCTTTCCAAGCGTTTGTCACTGCCTTCATTACGAGGTTCATCAACAGTCAATGAATGAGAAAAGACCCATACTATCTGCTTCACATTAGACAGAAACTTGAGGAGACCATAAGGAAATACGTCACTCGTTTTACTAACGAGATGACCATGATCACCGGCTGCAGCGATGACACGGCCATTGCCACCTTCACTGCCAGACTAAAAAGGGGACCATTCTACGTGACAATGGCATGAGGAATACCCTAGTCATATTACAAATCAGAATGGTGTTTGAGATAAAAAAAAATGACCAAGATTGAAAGTTTTGGGAAGATATTGATGGTGAAGATTCAATTATCAACAATGATATTTTTGTAAATAAGTTGCAAGTATAAGGTCAAAGAAAATGGATAAAAAGGTCGATGGAATGCATAGGTGACGGGGAGATAAAAAATTTGTGTTTTTTTTAAATGTAAATCGTCATAGCTATCAGATTTTAGTAAACTTTGTATAGTTGAAATGCATTTCTGAATATATTTCCAATGAACCAATCATTAATATAAACGCTTAAAATTTTAAATATGCATTTCACATCGTATGCACTTTTTCAAAAATCCATCTTACATATCAGAATGTTGTTTGAGATAAAAGATGGTCAAGATTAAGAGTTTTGAAAGATATTGATGGTGGAGATTCATTATCAACAATGACATTTTTGAAATAAATTGCAAGCAGAAGGACAAAGAAAATGGATAAAAGGTAAAAAGGTTGGTGGGATGCATAGGTAGTAGAGAGATAATTTTTTTGTGTTTTTTCCTTTAATGTAAATCATCATAGTTATCTAATTAGTTACGAATTTTAGTAAACTTGGTATAGTTGAAATGCATTTTTGAATATCTTTCCAATGAAATCAATAATTAATACAAACTCTTAAAATTTTAAATATGCATTTCACACCGTATGTACTTTTTCAAAAAATAATTGTAATTTAATGCATTTCACGTTGTAAGTATTTTAACTATTAAGACAGATTGAAAAATATAAAGATCTAACGAATTACATAAAGGGGAAGAAAATGGTGTTGGCTAAAATTTATGTTCACATAGGACTAAAATACCCCTGGCCAAAGTTGAGCGTGGAAGGCACGAGGAATACCGTGGTCTATATTAAAAATCAAAACGGATTTGAGGTTGGAGATAAAAGAGACTGAGATTTATCCACATATAAGAATCTAACGGATCACATAGAACTTAAAGCACCAAGAGATAAGTTTGTAGATAAACATATTTCATGATTGAGATTTGTTTCATCTAATGGTTGAGACTTAAAGTGAGTCTTTATGGCTTTACCTTCAATCAATCCACAATAAGAGTGCATGAGTTCGATTCTCATACCCAATATTTTGATATTTATTTATCTTGATATTTAAAGTAGAATAACTCTATTTATCATGTTAAACTTTTTATCGTGCCGCATAATTATATTTATTTATATATACAAAACAGAATGGTGTTTGGGGTGGGAGATAAAAGACGACTGAGATTTAACTAAATATATGAATCTAATGAATCACATAGAATTCAAAGCACCAAGAGTGTATGGGTTCGATTCTCATACCCAACATTTTTTTATATTTATTTACTTTTCTTTAGTTGTTGATGATGAAGATTAGGCATGTAAGTATGAAGGATGAAAACTTAAGGGTTATCATGTTTTGACAAGTTTTGAACTTTTATCGTGTCAACGACACGGGGAATACCCTAGTCTATATTACAAAACAGGATGATATTTGAGGTTGGAGATAAAAGACAGCTGAGATTTGTCCAAACATAATAATCCAACGTATCACATAGAACTTAAAGCACCATGAATGCATGAGTTCGATTCTCATACCCAACATTTTGATATTTATTTATCTTAATATTTAAAGTAGAATAAATTTTATTTATCATGTTAAACTTTTTGTCATGCCAACGGCACGGAGAATACCCTAATCTATATAACAAATCAGAATTATGTTTTAGGTAGAGATAAAAGACGGCTGAAATTTACTCAAACATAAATATCTAACGAATCACATAGAGGATGGAAGGGAATATATTTGGCTGAAATTTATGTTCGCATAAGACATAAATACCTCTAGCCAAAGTTGAAAATTCTCCTCTCAAACAATTTGAGTGCTATCAAAAATACCCTAGTACCATATAGGATAGAAGAGAGCATATTTGAAGGCCCGGGAATACCTTAGTACTACCAAAAAACAAAAATGAAGGGAATTTTGATAATTTCAGATGCTACACCAACGCTGTGGATCCTTCCCAGAGATTCATATCAGGACTGGTATCCCTGCAGTGTGTTTTCCAACTGGGATTTTTCTAAGTTCATATCAAGGCAATTCTGCAAGCAATATCACAATCTCAGTACATAAGAAGGCAATTCAACGTGTACTGTATAATAATTCACTCAATAATACAATAAACCCAACAGCAGAATAAATCTACTTACAAGAATATTGTTTATATTTATACCCTGTTTCTTAGAACATCAGAAGGATCAACATTAAGAGTTAAAACTTTTGTCTTCTGTGGAGGTAAAAAACTTTGCCAGTCTCCCTGATTCAGATACCTCGGTTTCATCCAATGATTCCTCATCAAGATCATCATCATCGTCATCCTCAAAAACCAAATGGATCCCATACTTCCTCAGTGTAAGCCCATTAAACACTGGTGGGTCTCGCATGGCTACCTCTATCTTATCACCATCTTTTAACAACGAGACTAGCGGATTAGAATCAAGATACCGGCATAAGTAAACTTGATCTTCATGGGTTTTTGGAACTCCAATCAAGTATAACGTGGTAATCAATATTGCATAGGAGCCTCTGATGATTCTTGCTTGTACGTCTACTATCGCGGTAAATTTATCTCTGAAATCATCCTGTATCTGTTGATCCAGCGAGATAACAACGCATACAATAACAGATTTGATCTTACGGTTTTTGTGGCTTGCGTAACTCGGAACTTCTTTAACAAACCATGGTGGGATTTCACTTCCTGGTATACACAAATTGTGTAGACGCTTCAGAGCCATCTGCAAACAAATACTTCTATAAGAAAGCAAAGCCAACCAATATTTACTGTGGATTCGGTCTACTAAATTGAAATAGAGAAAGAGAGTTCACCTTTGATAGCCTTGTCTTTATCACCGAATCACATGCTGAGCAACCACCCATGCACAACCTCATCAAAGACTTCAAGCATTCAACGCCGGGAACATCCATTATATTCATGCAATTTGTGAACCGGAGCTCCTCTAGATTCTCCAAGTTCGACAGATCAGATACAATTTCCAATGCAGTACAATTTGTAGCATCTAAAAAGTTAAACTGGAGGGAAGTGGAGGGAGAAACTTAAGCATCGTACAGTTGGCCAACGAAAGTTTTTTTAGACTAGAAAGGCCCCTCATGCTCGAAGGGAGGCTCCAAAAGATGTTGTTGCTTAGATTTAAATCTTCCAACGATGATAGTTTCTCAAAACTATCAGGAATGGTACCGGATATCATGCAATTCATAGCATCCAGAGTCTCTAACAAGGAAAGATTCGACAAAGAAGATGGAAGAACGGCATTCAACTCTCCATGTTCCCCAGTACTTTGAGGCCTCTCAGTATCCTCTTTTTTTCCCATTTTCAGAATCACTAACCTTGATAGCATCCGCATTCTTCCGGTAATTCTGCCACGCCAGTTTCTTGCATTAGCAACTGTATGAGAAACTTCAGATTTCCGACTGAAGCTGGTAGCCTGCTCAGATGTTTACATTTATTCACATTCAGTATCTCAAGGTTCTCCAACAGCCCAAGGGAAGTGGGTAACTTTGTTATCGCAGCATTTACTAGGACCAAGCTCTTTAGACTAAACATAGCTCCAATTGAGTCGGGCAAACAGCAGAGTGATTCACAGTTCCTCATCTCAAGCTTCTTAAGCATTTGCAAGTTTCCAATCTCATCTGGTAATTCTGATATCAACGTCATGTCTAATCGAAATTCAACTAGACATGATAATCCACCAATCGAACTAGGCAATTTTTTAAGTCTGGTACCAGCGACTGATAGGTACTCCAGATGAGCCAAAGAACCAATGGAAGCCGGCAGTTCTGTAACTGGACTATGGTCCAGGTGGAGCTCTAATAAAGATTTCAGCCTGCCAATGGTATCAGGAATTGTGCTCAGTGATTGGCACTGCATCAAACTTAGTATTTCAAGCTCGATCAAACAGCCGATGGAATCAGGTATTTCTCCTACACTGGAACTATTAAGAGAAAGCTCTCTTAGAGAAGTGAGTCTTCCTAACAAGTGGGGCAATTCCTGCAGTGATGTGCAATAATTTAGACTCAACTTTTCAAGTTTTATAACGCGCCAGATGGAATCAGGCAGTTTTATAATGCCTGTTCTGTCAAGGAGAAGCTCTTTTAAGGACTTCATGTTTCTGAGATCTTCCGGTAACTTATTCAGTTTGAAGCAACCAGATAGAGTAAGGGTTTCAAGATTTCTCAGTCCAGAAATATCATCAGGAATTTTCACAAGGCTTGAACAGTCCTTTAGGTTCAAGATACGTAATTTCTTTAAATGTCCAAGTGATTTATGAAGCTTTGTCAATTTTGAACAACGCTCGAGAATCAGTTGTTCCAGGTGTGGATGCCTAGAAAAATCAGGGGTTGCGGTTAGATTAAAGCAACCATGGAGATTCAAAACCATCAACTTCGTAGCCACCTGTAACAAACATTTGATAAATGATGGGATTAAGGAATGACAAAAATATTTATGAAGATTTCGACAAGACAAAGGATGCCATATGACTCATTAAGACACTGTTTGTATTATAGTATAAATTTTTTTTTATGCATGCTGATTTATCTATATCCGCTCAAAGACTCGAGATCTTAAGCACATCTGGTCCTTAGAAGACTCGGCATCCTTCCACTATCATTAGAACATACCAAGTAAAACAGTTTCGGTCGATGCCTGTAGCCTACAAATTTTGGTTTGTCGGATACTCAGGTCATTTGGATCTATAACAACTCATCTGGTGACTCACCAAATGACCGGTCAGACAAAATTGGTTAAGCAAAATAACTGAATCTGTGGATTTAAAAATAATGAGCAAAGGCGTTAGTAAAGAAAGGCACCTTTTTCGTACTCCATTTCCGATTCCATACTTGTTTGATTCTGCTTTCAGTAAGATCAAGGACGGCAAGTTCCAGAGGATTGAAATCACGAGGGAGTGCATCCAAAGGGCACCCTTTCCATTGTAACCATTTCAGTTCACCAGGTAGAAGTTTAAATTTTCCCTTTAAGCTCATATGATTGATCTGAAGCAATCTTAAATTGACCATTGGCGTAAATTGCTTAGTTTTCAGAACTATAATGTCATCTTCAGCTACTTCACCTTCTGACAGGTTTCTGAATGTTTCCTTCAAGTATTTAATGGGAGAGCTGAGATTGAACTTCCTTCTGCTGGATGATCTATAACTTTCATTGGATCTTATAAGACGTTGCATGCCATACTTGTCGAAGTTGAGGACAATTCCTTGAATACTTCTTGTTCCCTAAAACCAATATAAAAGATTGGTGTAAATTCCTCTTATTGATAAGGTTTGTATATTGACACAAAAAGCTACATAGAAAAAGGAAAATTAAACTGTTACAGATTTGGCGCAAACCTTGTTATATTTCAGAACAGCCTTAATGTCATCATAATCCCATAATCTACTTCGCTTACCAGTATCTTGGTTTTCTTGTCGAACAATTTGTCTTCCCATATCTCTTAGTTGATCGTGCATCCACAAGGTAGTGCGATCAACAACCTTAATAAGGCATTTTGTAGTAAGAACTGTAATTGCTACCTCCGCACTGAAACCACAACCCTTCAATACATCAATGACACTTTCCCACTGCATTTCCAATTCAACAAAGAAGCATGCCATGTCGAGGAATATACACTTTTCTTCTTCATCCAACCCATCGAAGCTTATCTTAAGCACATTGTGAAGATCCCCCGGCTGAATCTTTTTCAACTTTTCCAGCTCATCTTCCCACTCAGTTTTTCTTTTCTTACCGAAAAGGAAAGCACCCACTACTTCCAGAGCCAACGGTAGTCTATCAATGCATGACACAAGACTCTTGGATAAATGCATGAAAGATTCAGGAGGTTTCTCTTTTCCAAATGCATGATAACTAAAGAGTTGAAGTGATTCATTCTGACTCAATATTTTCACATCATAAATTTCATTCACACAAGACTGCACCAAAACTTGTTCATCTCTCGTCGTCACAATGATCCTACTTCCTGCACCAAACCAGTCTTTCGTACCAGCTAATGCATCAAGTTGGCTTATATCATCAACATCATCTAGAACAACAAGAATTCGTTTATCACGAACCCTTCCTTTGATTGTTGAGATACCTGTGCTCACCTCATCCACATTTGAACCATTATCTGGGAAAAGATCACGAATAAGCTTGTTTTGAAGAGAAACCAACCCCTTGTACTGTGCCGAAGTTGTTCTGATGTTTGATATGAAGCTGCGGTAATTAAACTGGCCTATAATAGCATTGTAAACAGCCCTAGCAAGGGTGGTTTTGCCAATCCCACCCATCCCATGAAACCCCACAACTAGTACACCATTGTGTTTAAGATTTAAAATCTTTGTCGCTTCTTCTACCCGAGAACTGATACCAACTGGATGTTTAGCCACCCCTAATGGTGTATTACTCAATTTAGTTAGAATTCTTTTAACAAGTTCTTGTATTAATTCTCCTTCGTCGCTGCCAATAGACAAAACATTGTGAGAATGCTGCCATGAAGGAAGTTTTGTGAATTTTAGCTATTATATAGTAGTATAAATCATCATCATCATCAAAGCCCATTCCCGAGATTTTCGGGGATATAATAGTATAAATGAATGACTAAAATCTTATAATACCCAATTTTATTTGTAATGCTTTATTTTGAAAGGAAAATATAGGAATAAGAATGTCGCCGCAGCTATGTAAGTTTTTGCCATTACGCTACTAGTACAAAAATACATGACTATGAATTCCTCACGCCATCATTTGGGTGATATAGAAGGAAAGCAATAGTCAGATTTTCGAAGCCAATCCAAACCAGACGTACGGAGTATACCATTATGCATATTAGATCATTCATGTGGCTATATGTTGTTACTGCCAAGGTTTCAGGTTGGCTTAAGGTGTTAACAACTGATGGAAAAATAAACAGAACATGTAAGTGAGATAAGCCAACATGGTTTTTAAGTTACTTACACCTCCAACCACTTATAAGTTTTGCACTACTTGTAACTTGTAAGTTATGTAAATTACACTACTTTATTTTTTTGAATCGCTGAACTTTCAAAAAACCAAAATTAACCATAACAAATCGAGGTTTTCATATTCACCAAACTTTGGTCCATTAGGTGAAGGAACATCCATCACTGATTTCATCAAATCATCCTTTTTTTGTTTATCGAATGAAGTCATCAAATCACAATGTGGATGGATTTATATAATAAAGAACCAATGAGAAAAAAGTCACATATGTCGCTTGGTGTATTTCAAGTATAAACAACTTAAAAAGACAGCTCTTGTCATCCATAGGTACGATATAACTAATATAATATTAGCTTAACACATGCTTAGTATAGTTAAATATTGCAACCTCACATTTGACTTCCTTTCCCTCAGTAGGAAGATTATAACACTTGTTTTTTTCAAGTGATAAACTAATTGATTATCTTAACACAAGTAAGATCTTCTAATGATAAACTAATTGTTTCTTGTAGGGGTACCAATCTTACACCTGAACCGTGAACCTGACAAGATTATTAAATGGGTCAGGTTTCAATCTCGACCCAAACAGTGAACTTGACACATTTTGACACCGAGGGTGTCTTTGGTTATATGGAATCTTATGTCATGGAAATAAACGAGGGTCTCCCTATATTTTAGGCTAAATTGATATATCACTCCACATCCACCATTTGATTTTGCGATCAATAGTGGGAATGAAAGTCAACATGAGAATCCCACTCGTTTGTTCCCCATGGCATGTGATTTCATGTTTACGAGACTTTCATTTTCACAATTGATAATAAAATCAAATAGTTCATGTGGAGTATACATCAAATTAGCCTAAAATATAGGAGTTCCCTCGTAAGTCTCATTACATAGGATTCCATGCAACCAAACACGTCAAAAATTAACTCATTTCAAAATGTATTAAAAAATGAAAAAAATTCACATACACATCAAGCTTGATCCTATAGCACTGATTTGTATCGGGAAGGTGGAAAGTGGTCCGCAAGTGATCCGACCATTTTACCTTTCTCTCCGTGAGGTTGGAGAAGTTAGATAGGAGTAGAATTGGTCAGATCACGAGCGGAACATCTTGTTCCAGGTACAAATCATTGCTTTCGGATGAGGCTCTCTAAAATTTTTCTCAACCGTGTCAATACTAGGTGAAATTATGGATAACACACAACCCGGTTAGTATAGATCCGACCCGACATCAGATTGTTTCTAAATTGATGAAAACTTTACCAATTTTCAGTGGAGCGCCAACCAGCAATGCCACCAACCTTCTCAAAGGCCAACTTCCACTTCAAAACCTGCTCCGAGTCCTCCCCGAACTTGACTTCATGGTTGCGAAAATCGTCCTCAAACGGTCCTTTTCGCCTTATAACATCAATCGGGTCAACCCGGTAGAACACAGGGAGGAGCAATCTACGTAACTCGAGGATCTTTGCAAGCTCCTCGAGGCAGCATCGAGAGTTTGCGTAATTCCTCGATATCACTGCAATGGCTGCGGCCGAGTCCTCGATCGCGCCAAGTAGAGTTGGCTCGATCGAGGACCCGCGATCCAAGCCAACGTCGTCAATGAACGTGCGCACCCCGTGCGAGTCGAGTGCAGCATACAGCCGTTGCGTGAAATTGTGACGCGTGTCCTCTCCGCGAAAGGTGAGGAAGACGTCGTAGCGGTAACGGGACGGTAACGGCTCTTCTAAATCTTCTTCTTCGTTCAGATCCACCATTTTTTCTTCTCTCTCTGTTAGAGAGCTTCAGACTTTATAGCAAAAGTTTTTGGCTTTTTATGTTTCGGGTGATGTAGTTGTCCTGTTACCCACCAAATTCTAACTCAACATGTTCGCTGTCCTTTTGTCCTCACTCATATATTTTGAGTTTGTCATATTGTCTTTCTTGTTGAAAATTTTAGGGGTGGGCAGTGTCGGTTGGGTTCGATTTTGAGCATCAAATTGATTTTGAATCAATTTTATTTAGTTTACTCAAAATCAAAATCAAAATCAAATTCGAATTTTGTATTTGTAAATTGATAAATTCGATTGAACCAAATTTCGGATCGGTTCGATTGGATAGAAATTTCAGACTCAAGCATTTAAAAGACTTTCATTAAAACATGTCAAATTTTTTTACAGGCCCAATTTTTTTATAGACCTAATTTTTAGTTTAAAATTGAAAACTTTGAGAGAACTGAGTGATTCAGTACAACATGGTTTACTACAGTGCATTTGTTGCACTAATCAGGTATTGACACATACTTGTTATTTAATTATTTATATATATCTAATTAATCGGTCGGTTCGGTTATAAATCGATCGGTTCAAAATCGTAAACCGATTTCGAACCGTTTATAATCGGTTGGGTTTAAATTATTTTCTTTCTACCAATCGAACCGAATTTGAAAATCAGTTTGGTTGGTTAACCGAATTTAAATCGATTTTTGCCCACCCCTAGAAAATTTGGCTAATTAAAATAATGGGTATATTGAAGGAAAATGTGAAGTACTTTAGGTAGTCAGGCTTTATAACTATTTTTTTATCAGATTTGGATTTATTTTTACACTTTTATATATTCTCTCTAAAATACAATCACATTCATTATCTATAAAACGAATAAAAGTGTAAAAAATTCAAAATCTGACAAAAAAAAATGATTATAAAAGCTGACTGCCTAATTTTTTTTGTTCATAGAGACCCTTTATCTACCTTTGGCATACTTTATCACATGTTTTAAGGCATGTTTTAGAGACCCTTTGTCTACCTTGATTGAAGATAAATGTTGTTATAAATACCTTCATTCTTACATTGGTTTAAGAGACACACCAAACACCAATGCAACCAAAGTTAGAGAGAAATGTAAATGCTCTTAAGCATGTAAATATTGTGGGAGCATTTGGCACCCGTATGGTTTATAGGTATGCTTTGTAAGGAGTGATTTCTTGGGGATTTTATCAAGATGTTGTTTCAAACTGTGTTGAGTTTGATGTGGAGAAATTTCATGGGGGATTGATATTGGCTTGTGGTAAATGAAGTCAATGATATCAATCAGGTTTACACAAGAATTTTAAGGCATGGACAATTTTGGCACCTTAAGAAAATTGTCAAGAATGTGGAGCGAGCTTGGTGAATTGCTTCGAAATCAGTAAATGGAGATATTGATATTGTCATTAATGGAATAGCTAATCATTTGTTTGAGATACACACCAAACACCAAGACAACCAAAGTTAGAGAGAAATGTAAATGCTCTTAAGCATGTAAATACAGAAATTCTAAATGTCGAGGTTTTGGGCGAGGAAACCAGCGAGGGAAATGAGGTGGAGGAGTGGAAGCCGTTCAATTTCCTCGAGATGCATGCGTTGACTTTTCGCGCACACATCCTGAGGGAGGTGAACGGCTCCCACCCCGCCACCTCCCTCCCCTCGCTCATTTCCTCGCCCAAAACCTCGACAGCAAGAATTACTCATGTAAATATTGTGGGAATTCTCAAGAATGTGAAGCTGGCTCGGCGAATTGCTTTGAAATTAGTAAAGGGAGATTCTGATATTGCCGCTAAAGGTGAGTATCTTTTCTCCATAAGGATCGGGTTGATCCTTTTGGCGTATTGTTGATCTCCAAGTTGCCGTGGAAGAGAACGTAATTGAGTGCTTCTAGGAGCCTGGGTTTGCAGTCTTGGTGGCATTTTTACATTTTTGCCTCTATCTTTTTAATTACTCTTTAAATATAACAACAACAAAGGAGGGGCAAAAGGATAATTTTGCTCCCAGACTGCAAACCCGAGCTCCCTAAAATTATACAACGTAATTACTGTTAGTGGGTCCACAAGTGTGCACACGAGCATTGGTTGGCGTTGATGCAAGGTGTGATGTGGAATTGATGTCGATGGCTGATTAACTTCCTGGAAAGCCAATGTGAAAGTTGCAACATAATTTTTCAGCAGATTTTGTTCGACATGAGCAAAGGTAAAATTCTTATAATTGGTATTAATTCTAAGTGTGTGTGCTTGCATTTTTCTTATGGTGGAGTATGATAATTCTCTGTACTGAGAATTATGACTGCGGGTGAAGACGGTATTCTGTAGCTACGGTAATTATTTTATTTAGCCAAGGTGGAGATTGTTGAAAATTTGGCTAATTAAAATTAAAAGTCAGTGATTAGTGAATTTTGTCGGTAATGTTGTTTTGACGACAAATTTGTTCTAAGATACGATGGCTCACATGAAAGACCTGTAACGATTTAGAAAAGCCAAATCTAAAGTACGGAGCATATTTATCAAGATGTTTCAAAATGTGTTAAGAGTTTGAGGTGGAGAAATTTGATGGGAGATTTATATTGGCTTCTGGTGAATGAAGTCAATTAGGTTTACACTAGAATTTTAAGGTGTGGACAATTTTGGCGCCTTAAGGAAATTGTCAAGAATGTGGAGCCGGCTAGGTGAATTACTCTGAAATCAGAAAATGGAAATACTGATATTGTTGCTAACGATGACGGGTCTCTTTTCTTCATAAGAGACTGGGTTGATTCTTTTGGCATATTGTTGATCTCCAAATTCCCATGGAAGAAGACATAATTACTGCTAGCGGGTCTATAAGTCAGTGTGGTCAACGTGTCGAATACACCTTCAATTCACCCAAAACTTAGTTAGAACACAATAAAGACTCGACATCCAACTTTATTTTATTTCTTACTTTTAGCTATAACAACCTAAGTTGAAGGTTGTTAATCCAGTTAAAGTAAAAAACTTTTTATTGTGAAGCAAAATAAATAGGGCGATGAAGCATAGACGTAGTCTTTGTTTTTTCTCTCATCTGCTTCTCTATCTTATCTACTCTAATTTGTTTTTTTTTCCTCGCGACGTAGTGTCATCTTCTTCTCCACTTTTTTTTTTTTTAACATCTTCTCTATGTTTTTTCTTCATTTTTTTTTGTTAGCACAATTTGTACTACATTTTCATCTTCATATTTCTTATACATTTTTACTTGAATTCTTCTTTATTAGATTATTGTTTTGTTCATATGACTAATAAGAAAAAAAATGTATGATGTGTCACCGAGTCCTAATTTTTAGAAAATTGTCTAATCGGTGTGTTGTGTCCGTGTTCAACAAGATACCCATGCCCATGTCCGTGCATCCTTGGTTTAGATACAACCATTGAAGTACATCAGGGATACTAGATAGTACATTTGTCGATGTCCATCAAAGGGAGTGCCCCAAATTGTCACAAGAATCTGTTAGAAAACTGCTACAAGTATTTAACCGTTGCATTGGATGTATAAATATGCATCTCAATGTTTAATCAATGGTTGAGATTTTGACGATTCTCTAGTACAAAGCTGAGTAGACACGCGAAGGAAATTTCAAATAAAATTGCAAATAAATAAATAACATGCTATGTTCAATTGCAATCAAAATTCTAAGAAAAGTGCCTTCCCAACTGGGATTGAGGGGGGCTCCTGCGCACTGTGGGTAGGAGGGGCTCCTGCCCATCCATCTCAACCGTTGGATTTTGATCCAACGGTTCGTATTGAATGGGAGGAGAGATGTTTTTGGCGGGAATTTTTTTTTAAAAAAAATTCTGAATTTCAAATTCTCTCTCCCATTTGATACGAACCGTTGGATCTTATCCAACGGTTGAGATGGATGCGCAGGAGCCCCCCTCAATCCTCCCAACTGAGTCAGCCAAAAGCCATAAATTTTCTCAGTAATGTCAATAGTACTTTGCCCATGTGAAGTGTAGAGATTTACAGAACAACACTCAATATGCAGCAAAGAATAACTAGCTATGAAACAATGGATTTGGAACCATAGAGGAACAAACTTCTGCTTGAATTTCTGATAGAACAGGAAAAATTAAGATTGGCTACAGGTCTGTGATTGAATGAAGAAGGCTTTTGACCAAGCTAATTTATAGTCAAGATAATTGTAGGTCTGTGAAACATAGTTCACTGAGAACTTTTTGTGATAGTGAGGAAGCAGATTCCAATCAGCCTCAGAGAGAACTTTGAGGATCTGACATTTGGAAAATGCAATCCTTTCAGAATTAGCTTTGTCATAGTGGTGAGTGACTATGACTGAATCTGAGTCTACGAGGATGAACTCGTAGCATTCTTGAGATTTCTGGCTGTCTGCTTCTTCAAACTGTTGTTCTTGAGGAAACAAATTCTTTGCGATGAACAGAGGCTCCTTGACCAAAGAATACATGGAGGGTTCAATCATGGTGATGTACTCCAAGCACACCTTTGGGACATATGGATTTGGTGTCGAAGTCTGTGACTTTGTAAAACTGGTCATAGAAAATCCAGTTACTTCTTCTTCTTGGTTCAACGGGGTGAACTTTTGAGAAAGAGAAATGACATAAGAAAGAGGGGCTTGATGCTTAGTCGCATAAGGCGCCATAGCATATTAGGATTTTGATTTAGGTTTTGAGAAATCTGTAAGAGATTTGTCAGTTCCTGTTATAAACTTAATTTCAAAATCAATGGCTGAAAGATGACCTTGCCACCTGGCGAAGATTTGTTTTGACACGAGATTTAAAATATCTTTTGTTAAAATCTCTTTGGCAGATTGGCAATCAA
Source organism: Berberis thunbergii (assembly GCA_003290165.1). Taxonomy (NCBI): domain Eukaryota; kingdom Viridiplantae; phylum Streptophyta; class Magnoliopsida; order Ranunculales; family Berberidaceae; genus Berberis; species Berberis thunbergii. The sequence continues at coordinate 38,103 of QNQO01001529.1, forward strand.
CTTGTAAAAGAAAATTTTGATTTGTTAAATCATCTTGAAGTTTCATGATGCATAAAACAATGGCTAAAACTTCTTTATTGACTGTTGAATAAATTGAATTGGATTGTATTCCAAATACCAGAATGGTATCAGACTAATTGGATAGTAGAATCTGGGAGACGTTATTTAAGAATACCCACGTATCCTAAATTGGACGCATCTGTTTCTACTATTTTGAAAGCATCTGGATTGGAAATTCCTGGCAAGGAAGGTGCTTGACTTTGGACTTGACATGACGGACTATTTGGGAATGGGCTTCAGTCCATGGGCCTGGGTTTTTTTTAAGTTTGGCAAACAGAGGTTTAAGTAAAACTCGAAGGCCTTTGTAAAAATCTGCAACATAGTTAAGAGATTCTAAAAACCTTTGCAATTGGTTTTTATCTTTTAACTCATCTGAAAATTTGTCTGCAAAATCAATTGCCCTAGAGATGGGTGTGATAGTCCCATGAAAAATCTTATGTCAAAGAAATCGGACATTTGTTTGAAAAAGATTGATTTTTGTTGGAGAAAAAACTAAACCATTTACTTTGATAATTTTTTCAAATTTGTACAAATGTTTCCAGTGGGCTGAAAGTGATTCGGAGAAGACAAGTATATCATCGATATACACAATTGTAAAGTGTGAAAAGGGCGAGAGAATATCATTCATGATATTCTGAAACTTCTTTCTTGACTGTTGAATAATTGAATTGATATTGTGAATAGGGATGATCAATCAACCACAATCGATGATCTTTGCGAGCTCCCGAGGCACCAGCTCAACTTGCCATAATTCCTCAAGATCACCATTGTAGCCATAACCGAATCCTCGATCGCAGAGCGATCTCGCACCCACGATCGATGCCTACGTTGTCTATGAAGGTGTGTGTAGAGTGTCATATAGACGTGTTGCTACACTCTATCTTCTGGCCATGGATTGAAATGTTTCCAAATTAAATTATCCCAGGTTTTCACTCAGCGAAAAGGAAATATCGGGGAAATTATTGGTGAAATTTCAACAATGAGTAATATATACTTGTTTATAAATTTTGAACCAATTTACTTGTTAAAATTTTGACAATTTGCTTGTACTTGTTTCTTTTTTGCTTTTCTCCTTTCAAGATCAAAATGAAATCGATCAATTACCTTTGTTTTGTGACGGCTAAACTTTTTAGAGTTTCTTAACTTATTACTTTGGTTCACTCTCAAAGTTGACTGAAATTTGGACCTACCCGATGAAGAATAACAAAATAAATAGACATTCTAATAGAAACTTTTGAAAGGGTTTGAATACCTCTACAAGCAAGAAGCATGGACCTCTTAACACGGCTGCCATTGAACTCTGCCAATTGCCAAAGATGCATACTTCCCAGATATTCATCTCAGGACAGGCAAACTTACTGATCTGATAGGCGGACCTTTTTCCCTCTAGCTGTTTGGAAATAGCAGTTTTTGCTGTTTTTTTTTGGAAGGCGAGCTGAGTTTTTAAGGATCCCATAATCTATCAACTAGGCGACTTATATGTCAACACCCATTAGATAGTAACCATGCCGTAAGTGGGATTCGAAGCTAAGACGTGGGAAACAAAGCCACATAGTCCTAACCACTAGGCCATAACACCATTCGCAGCATTTTTGCTGCTAGCTCGCATGTCACATCAGATTACTACTTTGGGAGCAGTGGAAGAACAAATATCTCGAAATACAAGTTTATGAAAGCCTCCCCAAAGGAGTATCTCGTGATGACATGTTAAAGAAGAGTAAGTACTGTTTATGTCCAAGTGGCTACGAAGTTTAGAGCCCAAGAATTGTCAAATCCATTTACGCCGAATGTGCTCCAGTGCTAATATCTGATCATCATGCTCCTCCATTCAATGATGTTCTCAACTGGGATTCTTTCTCAGTTCAGTCTTCAGTCGAAGATGTCCCAAATATCAAGAAAAATCTGCAAGGAATATGACAATCTCAGTACATAAGAATGCAGAGGAAAGTGAAGCAAGTGCAGAAGCATTTTGTGATAAACGGACATTCAAATAGATTTTTTTGTTTTGGAAAGCACATTCAAATAGATTTGATGTGTACCATATGATAATTTACTCAATTTGGTTTAGAAGATTGAATTTTCGGGTTTTTGATTAGTTAATCCTATAGTTGTATCAGGACAAAATAGACTCGATCAATAAGATGAGAAGGGTAATTGAAAAAATTTTGAAGCCATAGAAAAGAAGAAAGTAAACTATGCTTTTGGTACCTTCCATTATTAATAAACAGTGCTGAGTTAAATAGTCAGAATTGCAGTTTACATGATCGATCTTCAACAATGGCTCCTGAATTTTCATGCAATCAGAAAGAACCCTCGCTGTATCTGAGCTTCACTGCTATCAATAATACAATCAATCCAACAGCAGAATGAGACACCCATCGTTTGTACTTACACTGTACATGTTCATTTTCCTCAGGTTCTGTTAGAGTTTCAGGAGGACCAACATTAGAGTTGAAACTATTGTCTTCTGTGGAGGTAAAATTTTTTGCCAGTCTCCCTGATTCAGATACCTCGGTTTCATCCAATGATTCCTCATCAAGATCATCATCATCGTCATCCTCAAAAACCAAATGGATCCCGTACTTCCTCAGTGTAAGCCCATTAAACACTCGTGGGTCTTGCATGGCTACCTCTATCTTATCACCATCTTTTAACAATGAGACTAGCGGATTATAATCAAGATACCGGCATAAGTAAACTTGATCTTCATGGGATTTTGGAACTCCAATCAAATATAAGGCGGTAGTGAATATTGCAGAGTAACCTCTGATGATTCTTGCTTGTACGTCTCCTATCGCGGGCAATTTATCTCTAAAATCATCCGGCATCTGTTGATCCAGCGAGATAACAACGCATACAATAACAGATTTGATCTTACGGTTTTTTTGGCTTGCGTAACTCAAAACTTCTTTAACAAACCATGGTGGGATTTCACTTCCTGGTATACACAAATTATGTAGACGCTTCAGAGCCACCTGCAAATGAATACTTCAATAAGAAAGCAATGCCAACCAATACTTTTTGTGGATTCGGTCTACTAAAGTGAAATAGAGAATGAGAGTTTACCTTTGATAGTCTTGTCTTTATCACCGAATCACATGCTGCGCAACCACCCATGTACAACCTTATCAAAGACTTCAAGCATTCAATGCCGGGAACATCTGTTATATTCATGCAATTTGTGAACCGGAGCTCCTCTAGATTATCCAAGTTCGATAGATCAGATACAATTTCCAATGCAGTACAATTTGTAGCATCTAAAAAGGTTAAACTGGAGGGAAGTGGAGGGAGAAACTTAAGCATCGTACAGTTGGCCAACCAAAGTTTTTTAAGACTAGAAAGGCCCCTCATGCTCGAAGGGAGGCTCCAGAAGATGTTGTTGCTTAGATTTAAATCTTCCAACGATGATAGTTTCTCAAAACTATCAGGAATGGTACCAGATATCATGCAATTCCTAGCATCCAGGGTCTGTAACAAGGAAAGATTCGACAAAGAAGATGGAAGAACGGCATTCAACTCTCCATGTTCCCCAGTACTTTGAAGCATCTCAATATTCTCTTTTTTTCCCATTTCCAGAATCAATAAGCTTGATAGCATCCCACATTCTTCCGGTAATTCTGACACGCCAGTTTCTTGCATTAGTAACTGTATGAGACACTTTAAATTTCCGATTGAAGCTGGTAGCCTGCTCAGATATTTACATTTATTCACATTCAGTACCTCAAGGTTCTCCAACAGCCCAATGGAAGTCGGTAACTTTGTTATAGCAGCATTTACTAGGACCAAGCTCTTTAGACTAAACATAGTTCCAATTGAGTCGGGCAAACAGCAGAGTGATTCACAGTTCCTCATCTCAAGCTTCTTAAGCATTTTCAATTTTCCAATCTCATCTGGTAATTCTGATATCAATGTCCTGTCTAATTGAAATTTAACTAGAGATGATAATCCACCAATTGAACTAGGCAATTTGTCAAGTCTGGTATTAGCGACCGATAGGTACTCCAGATGAGATAAAGAACCAATGGAAGTCGGCAGTTCTTTAACTGAACTATGGTTTAGGTCGAGTTCTAATAAAGATTTCAGTCTGCCAATGTAATCAGGGATTGTGATCAGTGACTGGCACCATATCAAACTTAGTATTTCAAGCTCGGTCAAACAGCCGATGGAATCAGGTATTTCTCCTACACTGGAACTATTAAGAGAGAGCTCTCTCAGAGAAGTGAGTTTTCCTAATGAGTGGGGCAATTCCTTCAGTGATGTGCAGTAATTTAGACTCAACTTTTCAAGTTTTGTAACACGCCAGATAGAATCAGGCAGCTTTATAATGCTGGTTCTGTCAAGGAGAAGCTCTTTTAAGGACTTCATGCTTCTGAGATCTTCCGGTAACTTATTCAGTTTGAAGCAATCAGAAAGATTAAGGGTTTCAAGACTTCTCAGACCAGAAATATCATCAGGAAAATTCGCAAGGCTAGAACAGCCCTTTAGGTTCAAGATACGTAATTTCTTTAAATCTCCAATTGTTTTATGAAGCTCAGTGAGTTTTGAACAACGCTCTAGAATCAGTTTTTCCAGGTGTGGATGCCCAGAAAAATCAGGGGTTGCAGTTAGATTAAAGCAACCAAGGAGATTCAAAACAATCAACTTCATAGCCTGTGAAAAACAAAAAGTAAATGATGGGATTAAGGAAGTAAATCACAAAAAAAAATGAAGGTTTTAACAAGACCAAGGATGCTGTAGCCGTAAGAACAATTAAGACAGTGTTTGGAATGTAGTATGTGGAAACTTAATTTTTTATGCAGGCTAGTTTGGTTATCAGCTCAAAGATTCAAGATCTTAAGCACGTCTGGTCCTTAGAAGATTCGACATCCACCCACTATAACTAGAACGTACCGAGTAAAACAGTTTCGCAGATGGCTAAAGGTTGCAGGTTAAGTTCATCTATGAATCCAGTTATTGACTTATTGGTCAAGTTCATCTATGAATCCAATTATTGATTTAGTATAGCTTCTATATTTTTGGTCTGTTGGGAAATCAGGGCGTTTGGATCCTAATAACACCTCATCCAGCAACAACACCAAATTGACCGGTCACGCAAAATTGGTGAAGCAATAAACAACTAAATATATTTATTTGTAAATAATGAGAAAAGGCATTAGTGAAGAAGTGTACCTTTTTCGTACTCCATTTCAGATCCCATACTTGTTTGATTCTGCTCTCAGTAAGATCAAGGACGGCAAGTTCCTGAGGATTGAAATCACAAGGGAGAGCTTCCAAAGGGCACCCTTTCCATTGTAACCATTTTAGTTCACCAGGTAGAAGTTTGAATTCTCCCTTTAAGCTCTTATAATTGATTTGAAGCAATCTTAAATTGACCATTGGCATAAATCTCTTAGTTTCCAGAACTGTAATGTCATCTTCAGCTACTTCACCTTCTGAGTTTCTGAATGTTTGTGTCAAGTATTTAATGGGAGAGCTGAGATTGAACCTCCTCCTGCTGGGTGATGTAGAACTTTCATTGGATCTTAGACGTTGCATGCCATACTTGTCGAAGTTGAAGACGATTCCTTGAATATTTCTTGTTCCCTAAGTCCAATTATAAAGAGGCAAATTTCTTTTATTGAAAAGATTTGCATATCACGCAAAAAGCCACATAGAAAAAGAAATATTATATAGTAACAGATGCAATGCAAACCTTGTCATACTTCAGAACAGCCGTAATGTCACCATGATCCCACAATCTGCTACGCTTACCGGTATCTTGGTTTTCTTGTCGAACAATTTGTCTTCCCATATCTCTTAGCTGATCGTGCATCCACAAGGTAGTGTGATCAACAACCTTAATAAGACATTTTGTAGTAAGAACTGTAATTGCTACCTCCGCACTGAAACCACAACCCTTCAATATATCAATAACACTTTCCCTCTGCATTTCCAATTCAACAAAGAAGCATGCCATGTCGAGGAATATACACTTTTCTTCTTCATCCAACCCATCAAAGCTTATCTTAAGCACATTGTGAAGATCCCCCGGCTGAATCTTTTTCAACTTTTCCAACTCATCTTCCCACTCGGTTTTCTTTTCTTACCAAAAAGGAAAGCACCCACTACTTCCAGAGCCAATGGTAGTCTATCAATGCAAGACACAAGACTCTTTGATAAATGCATGAAAGATTCAGGAGGTTCCTCTTTTCCAAATGCATGATAACTAAAGAGTTGAAGTGATTCAATCTGACTCAATGTTTTCACATCATAAATTTCATTCACACAAGACTGCACCAAAACTTGTTCATCTCTCGTCGTCACAATGATCCTACTTCCTGCACCAAACCAGTCTTTCGTACCAGCTAATGCATCAAGTTGGCTTATATCATCAACATCATCTAGAACAACAAGAATTCGTTTGTCATAAACCCTTCCTTTGATTGTTGAGATACCTGCGCTCAACTCATCCACATTTGAACCCTCATCCACATTTGAACCATTATCTGGGAAAAGATCACGAATAAGCTTGTTTTGAAGAGAAACCAATCCATTGTACTGTGCTGAAGTTGTTCTGATGTTTGATATGAAGCTGCGGTATTTAAACTGGCCTATGATAGCATTGTAAACAGCCCTAGCAAGGGTGGTTTTGCCGATCCCACCCGTCCCATGAAACCCCACAACTAGGACACCATTGTGCTTAAGATTTAAAATCCTCGTCACTTCTTCTACACGAGAACTGATACCAACTGGATGTTTAGCCACCCCTAATGGGGTGTTACACAATTTAGTTAGAATTCTTCTAACAATTTCTTGTATTAATTCTACTTCATCGCTGCCAATAGACAAAACAATGTGAGAATGCTGCCATGAAGGAAGTTTTGTGAACTTTAGCTATTATATAGTAGTATAAATGAATGACTAAAATCTTATAATACCCAATTTTATTTGTAGTTCTTTTTTCTGAAAGGAAAATATAGGAATAAGATGTTGGGGCGTCACGCACGTGCACTTGCACGCACCCAGGGGCGGACTCAAGATTTTAGTTGAAGGGGGGGGGGGGAATGAAAAATACTTATTAGTTGATAATAGTAGTTATCAATGGTAAAGCCAATTTTTTTTTACCAAAGCTAGTAACTAATAAAAAAAATTCAAGTATAAAAAATACAATGCATATATCAAATTGGATCTAAGTGTAGTCAATTTTAAGCCAAAATAAAGTCACTATTGATAACCTCAGCAGCCAGACTTTAAAACCATTTTTATGTCAGGCTAAAACATTTTTACACATTTACTCATTCTCTTTAAAATACAATCACAAACATTATCTATAGAAGGGATAGAAATGTAAAAAACTTGAAACCTGACCAAAAAATGGCTATAAAGCCTGGCTGTCTACAATTGAGAATCATAAAATAATTAGGATAAGTTCTAGGTGAAGCTAAATTTTTTTTTGAAATTTGCAAATCTAATATCATCATAATACAATTTCAAAGAAAAAATAGTTTATATGAGACTCAAATTTTATACGAGTTGGCTAATGGTATATATTTTCATTGAATTCTATCGTTATTATTTTAGATATTAATTTTAAATAATTTTTTGTTTGGGGTTTAATATCACTTGTGAAAAACAATTCATTTATTTAACGTTAATAAATTTTTATTAAACTAAACATTTTTAATGTTTGCAATTACTAATAAAATTGCATTGAAAACAAAATAAAAAATACACTCAAAGAGTATCGAACTCAAGTCTTTTACTAAAAATGATTAATCTCCAACCACTACACCAACAAACGCATGTTAGTTTATTTTCATAAACAATTAACATATTGTATTCTACATTATATAATCAATTTTTTAAGACTAAAATATATATTATAAAAATATTTTAAAAGTTGAGGGGGCAGCGGCTCCCTCGCCCCTTAGTAGGTCCGCCCATGCACGCACCCCTTGGTCCACTATACATAGCAACGATAAAATTGTTTCGAGAAAACTTTACCAATTTTCAGAGGAGTGCCAACCAGCAATGCCACCAACCTTCTCAAAGGCCAACTTCCACTTCAAAACCTGCTCCGAGTCCTCCCCGAACTTGACTTCATGGTTGCGGAAATCGTCCTCAAATGGTCCTTTTCGCCTTCTAACATCACTCGGGTCGACCCGGTAGAACACAGGGAGGAGTAGTCTACGTAACTCGACGATCTTAGCGAGCTCCTCGAGGCACCATCGAGAGTTTGCGTAGTTCCTCGAGATCACTGCAATGGCCGCGGCCGAGTCCTCGATAGCGCCAAGTAGAGTTGGCGAGATCGAGGACCCGCGATCCAAGCCAACGTTGTCAATGAACGTGCGCACCCCGTGCGAGTCGAGTGCAGCGTACAGCTGTTTCGTGAAATTGAGACGCGTGTCCTCACCGCGAAAGGAGAGGAAGACGTCGTAGTGGTAACGGGACGGTAACGACTCTTCTAAATCTTCATCTTCGTTCAGCTCCACCATTTTTTCTTCTTTATCTGTGAGTGAGTCTGTGGTTGTAGAGACTTTATAGTACTACGTACGATACGGTTTTCAGTATTCTTTTTTTAATGGGCTGGGCCTACTTTAATCAAGCCCGGCCCAACTTGAAGAACTTTTTTTTTTAATCCCTTAACTCCTCCCACTTCAGATGTCGTCGGCTGGGTTCGATCCTGTGACCTAGTGATGTCATCCATCATTGCTCAACCACTGAGTCATCACACATTCAACTCCCAACTTGAAGAACTCAACCAAAAGAAAGAAAAGGGTTATGTTGTTGACTGGTTTTTATGCATGATGATGCAAAGGAGGCAATGGATGATGCAAAGGAAAACAACGTCGGGGAGGGAAATCATGAGGATTATATGGATTTGATAGTGATGAAGTCGATTTTTGCTCCTAGCTTCACCTTGACCTGCACAATGAATGCACGTGAGACATGGACCATCATTGTGGTGGCCGATGGCACTCCGATGTTTAAGTCAGACACAAGGAACACACGTGAGCCATGGACCATCGTTGGGGTGATCGATGAAACTCTGATGATTAAGTCTAGGGGTGGGCACGGTCCGGATCGGTTCCAAATTTGGAGGAACCTAACTCGAACCGTTTAAAAATAACGGATCCGGTCCGGTCCGGATCCCCTCATTTTGAACATTGGAACCGAACCTAACTCGAACCGTTTGGAACGGTCCGGTTCCTACGGTTCCAATGTTCAAAATGAGAGAAATCTTACAAACAACTAAATACAACAAACCGACGCAAGTTTTTTCCACTGCTGCAACAACTGAGCTGAGCGCATAGATTACATACCTGCTGCAACAACTGAACTGAGCTGAGTATGACTATGAACTTCTTCCTGTAGAACTGAGCTGAACTGAGCTGAGTATGGTTCCTGCAGAATTGAAGCATGTGTAAAAGGACAGAATAAAACATACAGATTTTCCAACCCCAGCTTGTCCGGTAATAACAAGAGTATGACTATGAACTTCTTCCTGTAAAATGATAAACATAACCTGTGAGCACCCATTAGATTTATATTTCGACACAGAAACTCAATGTAACATAAAACAAATAAAAGAGAATTCATACGTCAATGAGCTCCAGAAAAATGTAGGTAATGTTAATGACAAACACCTTACAATTCTGGAGTACAAGGGAATTGTCTTTTCTTAGACAATTGCAGAATTGAAGCTCCAATGGTATTGGTTCCTGCTCTAATGGTTCCTGCAGAATTGAAGCTCCAAGCAATGCAATTTCAGCACCAATGTCAGAGTCGGATGAATTTCAGCACCAATGCAATTTGGAACCTGGCAAAACTCATTCAAGCAAGAACAACTGAACAATAAAAAAGAATTGGAAAATCAAAGAAGACTGATTCTGAAATGTTGATGCTATTGCTTTGTATTGAATGATTTTGTAAAGATTACAATGAAATGTTGAGCTCAATGTACAACAATCCATCTCTGTAATGAATGAAATTCTGTTACAAACTGACTCAATGTACAACAATCCACTACAACAAACTTTCAGGCTTGCCAACTAACCACAGACTTGCTAACAAATGACCTTGCAGACTTCCAAGCTTGCCAACTAACCACTTGCAGATTTCCAGGCTTGCCAAATCCAATTGCAGACTTCCAAGTTGCCAAATAACTTCCAAGCTTGCCAAATCCACTTGCAGACTTCCAAGTTGCCAAATAACTTCCATTCCAAGCTTGCCAAATCCACTTGCTGAGATCCTAAATTAGTCTAGAATGAACAAAGAAGATGGCTTAGCAAAGTGTCATGGACTGAATATGACTTTGATTAGCAAAGTGTCATGGACTGAACTTCGAATGCATAACATTTTACCAAGAATATCTAAGATAACAAGAAATATTTGAAGCATTTAATAAATTCCAATCAGTGTTCAGCATTTCAGTTTTAAACATGTCCAACCTCTCAAATTCAACTTTTAGAAAACTTCACACATATGATTAAACTTAGGCATGTGCATTACCACAAAAACTTTAATGAATACTGAACAGAAAGAAAAATCAGAAAACATCAACTAGGAATATTGTTGACCTGAACTTCAAGCCTACTGAAGTGGTCTCCATGTCAAATAAACCACTGTCCCTTCTAAAAGTAGAGAAGGAAAATAGTGAAGAGTGACTTAGAAATATATGTCTGATGGATTCAACATCCATCTACTGAATAGGTCTCCATGAATACAGGAAAAGTAGAAGCAAAGAGGAAAAGAAACCTCGGCAATGAAAACAACCACCACTACAAGCTGATCTCAATAGAAGAATATTAAATATAACATACAGATAACCAGAAGAACCTAAAGTTCACCAAATTTCCATTAAGGGGGCAGAATTTAATCTCATAAACTAAAAATCTAAATAAGGGGTCAATGTTTAGTACTTTAGTAGTAGTCTACTAAGAAGACAAAATTCAAAGTGGGGACTGTTGACAAAGAAGGCAAGAAAGCTACTGCAAACCAGCTAGTGTGGAGATAACCCAAGACTTTTCAACTAATTGGCAAGTCTATGGCAGAGCAAACAGGTTGAATAACTCTGTCATAGTTAATGCTCTTACATTGTTAAGTGGAATTAATGAAAACCCATAAAAATTAACAGCTAATTTAATAAACCCATTAAACAAAAAAATCTCATCAATAAACTAATCAAGAGAGTGAAATGGATTTGCTCACTTTCTTTCAAAGTTGATCTTCAAAACTTTCACTTCACTTCAAAGTATCACAATGAGATGAGAACAACACCCAACCTGTGTAAGTACATGAAGAGGGTTAGAGAGCTTGTGTATCAAAGTAGTTTTAAAGAGTGTTAAAACAAAGTAACACAGACAGAGTTGCGTAATTAATTACCTCTTTGGCTTAATTCCTATCAAAATTTAGAGTCGTTCAACTCAAGTATGGAATACAAATTAAGGAAGAGATCATAGTGAATACAAAATACAGCACCCAAAGACATCTATATTTGAACTTGGATATTTACTGTATGTAGTTTGCACCTATGGTTCAGGTAGCAACTCCACAATGAAACATGTTATCGTGATTTTAAAAGCTCAAGAGAAAGAACACAAAATAGAACACTGACCTGCATCAACGCTTCATGACATCTCCAAAGAGTATTGACAAGAACTGCATGAAAAGGAGAAGTCAGAAATCTTTTACATGAAGAAGCATAGCAACAGAGGAATACTTTTTCAAATACCTTTATATTTCAAAGAATTAGGAATGAAGGATTTCTCAACTTTTCTGAAGAACTCATGGACCAAGTTGTACCTTTATAAATTTTCTTTGTATAAGGAGAGGTTGTTTTAAATGATAGCAGTAACTCAGTGTTGGCATAGGCCTGCATTAACAGCACCACAAGCCTCATGTGATTTAATCTACAAACACAAATAAGAAAACAAAGCAGAAAATTAAATGAATTAGAAGTTGAAGAACAAATGTTTACATTTTCTTCATCAAATTTTGATGAAGAGCCAAAAGTTAAAAAGTAATAAAAGAAGGAAATACTTACATAGGTGTTCAGCTGTCTAACAAAGCTAGAGAAGTTATTGTGCTTGAAGAATCTAGGAAGGAGATTCATGGAGAACAAGTTGGGATCCCAAACAACAAAACTGTTGCCTTGGGTCCACACAGCTTTATGTACCTGCAAGCAACAACAAGCAACAACTGCAAGCAACAAATTCAAGTTGATGCAATAGGCAACACTAATAAGTAATAAGTAACAACACAGATTGTTGCTTGCTCCAGCAACCAAGTGTGAACGTGAAAAAAAAAATTACATTAACTTGTCTAAATTTCATTAAAAAAAGACAATACAAACACCACATCATTAAATTGTAACATTGTCATGGACCACACTAGAGTACATTGAAAACATAAAGTGAAAGAGTTAAACATAAACATAGCATAAAAAGCTACAAAGTTCACTTACATTGAAAACATACAACATGGTAAGGCTAAGCTAGGCACTCAAATTAAACTATCACCAAACCTGTATTGGCAACCTTTGTCTTTCCCTTTAATGTTGATTGAGCAATTTGAGTACGACCACTTGAGTTTGCATCACTTTCTTTGCCCTTGGCTTTTGTGAATTTCAACTTTGCAAACTCTAAGAAAAACAAACAACATATTTGAATATGTTAATAACCATAATAAAAAATCAAACTACAAAAAACACAAATATTACCATTTTCACACTCTGTATAGAACTCAATTTCCTCTGCATTTGCTTCGTACTCAATGTTGCTGATGTCATCACTTTTTATCCAATTTTGGAGGCATATCAATGCCTCCACAGAGTTCGGAGTGAGAGATGATCTAAAGGAATCAACCAATCGACCTCCAGTGCTAAAAGCACTCTCACTAGCAACTGTTGACACTTGAATAGACAATACATCTTTTGCTAGCAATGTAAGTGTGGGGTACTTGTTCCCATTCAGCTTCCACCATCTCAAAATTTCAAACATCTCAATCTTGCTAGCTTTCTCTAATGGATCCATGAGATACCTATCTACCTCATGTGAAAGCACAATATCCTCCGTATCTTCTAGCTCCTTCTTCCAATCATCCATCATCTCATCATGAATACAAGGACTTACAGTTGGTGCTCCTACACTTCCTTGTTTTCTATATGCAGAGTTATCATCAACACTTGATTGAGAGTGCTAAGAACCAAAAGAAAAAGAAAATTTTGATTAATTTAGAGTGTGAATTGAAATAACCAATAAACTTTATAATAATGAAACAACGTTTGAAGAAAGTTTATAACTTTTGATTACCTGTTTTGAACCCTTAGGTTGTTTTTGGGAACCAGCAACTTGTTGAGCATATTCATCACACAAGTCCTTCATTAATGCCCTAATTTCCTTACTTTTTTCTTCAATATCCTCTTCCTTATACCCCAATTTCTTTTTACACAAGTGTAAATAGTGTCTCAGTTTGAACCTTGGATCTAGGATAAGGGCAACAACAAATATTTGGTTCAGTGACCCAATTGAACCAAAATACTTATTATATTTTTGTTTCATGCTCGCTGCCATATCACGTAACACATTCTCCACAGCACCTCCAAATTGCATATACTCGGGCAAAAAAAATTTATCAATCTCTGCTTCCACAGCAATCACATCATGGACAGTTGTTTGGGACGTCGGATGCTTGCTAGCACTCATCTTCACAGTCATTAGGTAGAAGACTTTCAAAAAAGTCACAAACACCTCGGCACTTTCCCAATCTTTCTCACAAGGTGGCCCAACCCTTCCTCTAACCTTTCTTTTCGGATCTACTTCTTCATCATCATCCAACTCCTCATCTTCTATGAAATAACCTAAATACACACTGTCATCTTCTACACTCATCCTATCAAATACCTTTTTAAATTTCAAACTAGATTCTAGCATCAAATATGTACTATTCCACCTAGTAGGGACATCCATAACAAGAAAACTTTTGTCAGTTAAAAACTCTTTCTCAACAATTTCCTTGAAATAAACAAACCTTTGAGGGCTTGATTTGACAAACTTCACGGCATTTCTAATTGATGCCACGCTTTTATCCAACTTTTTCAACCCCTTTTTCACTATCAGGTTGATAATATGAGCTAGACACCTCACATGCATATATCTACCCCCCAAAATAAGTGAACAATTAGACTTCATCTTCATTTTAGCAAGTACATACTGAAGTGCCACCTTATTAGCCGATGCATTGTCAACTGAAATACACATCACCTTTTCAATCTTCCACGCTACCAAACATTGCTCTATCAACCTCCCTATTTGTTTACCTTGATGACTAGGAATGATACAAAAGTTTAGGATTCTTTTGTGCATATTCCAGTCATCATCCACAAAATGAGCTGTTAGCACCATGTAGTTCACATTTTGGATACTTGTCCATGTATCAGTAGTCAAGCTGACTCTATGCTTGCTCAATTTCCCTTTTAAATCTTCTTTCATGTCATGATACCTTTGTAACAACTCCCTCACAGCAGTTCTTCGAGATGGAACATGTAGTCTAGGTTGTATAACACTCATCATCCGCCTAAAACCTTCCTTCTCAACAGCATTAAAAGGTTGTTCATCAATCACTAAGAATTCAATAATGGCTTTCAAACTTTCTTCTTGGCTAAATCCCCTGGCAACTAGCATGTTGCTACCATCATTAGTTATACTTATACTGGCAAGAACCTTCTGTTTTAAATCCATGTTTGGTTTATACTTTTTGCATACATTGGTGATGTGTTTACCAAAAGTACTAGTGCCACCGCCACTAGTATCACATGCAAACACTTGAGCACAGTAATTGCACTTCGCCTTTAGTACATCTACCTCTACCATCGTACTCTTTCCTTCAATTACAACTTCACGTGTTTCTTTCACAGTAAATTTAGTGATGTGATCCCAAACCCAAGATCTAGATTGTGTAGTTTTAGGAGCATTTCGTGTTTTTCTTTTTCTTGAGGGGTCAGATTTGGGAGGAGGCATGGATTCTTCTGTTAGTACAGGACAAGGTGTTGTACTAACAGTAGAAGATGCTGCTACTTTAGTAATTTCGTTGGGGTAGTACTAGTACTTAAAGACATGGACATGGTTACTTACTATGCTCCTGCATTAAACAAAAATTGCCTACAAAACATAAGTATAAATTTAAAAAACAGTGTTGGCATTTTAATCAAACATTTAAAAAAATAAAATAAAATTACCAAAATGTTAGACATTGATGAGTTAATATAAAATCATTAACTAACAATCCAACTAGCAATGATACATTTTTAGAGGAAACTGATTTTTGTTTCTTACCAAAATAGAAAATATTAACACCAACATAAACACAAAAACAAACCAGTGGCAGTGGGTATGCAATAATGATCTCACACAAACAATTAGACAGGGAACAAATCTCACTAATTATTTTTTTTTTCAGATCTAAGTTATCTAACCATCAAACCCAACCTTTAATGTTGTATGGATAAGTAAAAACGAGCATCTGATCCCAATTAGAGAGGCTGAGGCCAAGGCCAGTTTTTGTTACAGCACAGAGGAAGAAGAGATCGAATCTTGGCTTTTCTTTTTTGTGCTTCAGAACTGATCTGATCCCTCCCTCGCTAAATACAATAACAATAAAGCTAAAAAGAGCAGCATTATCATTTATCAGTGTCACTGTGTCAGGGTTCTTATGCAAATTTAAGATGATTAACCCAGCCTAGATAGCAACCAAACCAAAGTACCAAACCATTTCATTTCTCATTCTCCCTTCATACAAAAAAAAAAAAATAATGAGGAGGAGGCAGAGTTCAGACGAACCTGAATGAGCAATCTGAGATCAGTTCCTTCTTCTTTTACAGATCAGTTCTTCAAGAAATCAGAGAGAAGACCGGAGAGGATGCGGGCTACAAAAAAAGAGAGGGGAAGAGAAGAAGACCAGAGAGGAGAGGAAATCAGTACAAAATGTGATTGAGAAATCAGCGAGGAGAAGAAGATCACAATCGACTTACCTTCTTTAGCGGCCGTTAGCGGAGGATGCGAGAGGGGGAGGCGGCCTGCGGTGCGAGGGAGGCGGCCTGCGGGTGGCGGGTGCTCTGCTCAGTGCTCACTGCTCAAACTTCTCTAAAGGCTTGAAGAGGCAAGCCGCAAGAAGAGGGTATGCGTATGAGCTTTGCTAGTTGGTAGTTGGCTGCTAGGGTTGAGACTTGAGATCGAAAGAGAACACTTACTCTGTTACTATACTTAGTTCCATATTTAGGATTTTATAACTAAATTGATTTGAAACTGGTCCAACCCGGACCGTTTCGTTTTGAAAATTAGGAACCGGGACCGGACCGTTTTATAACGGATCCGGACCGATCCGAACCGTTTCTAAAGACTTTTAATTTAAATCCGGACCGTTTAGAGGAAAACGGTCCGGTTCGAGTTGAATTCGCGGATCGTCGACCCGTTTGCCCACCCCTAATTAAGTCAGATAGGGCTCTGAGGAAGGCTTAAAGTTGTAAACATATAATTTGTAGCGAACCTTTATTCACTAACCTCCTGTCTTATTTATAGAGCTAGAGTATTGGTTTGGTCAGACCATCGGTGGCGTAGTTTAGGGGAAGGGATCTTCCTGGAGATCATTATCTAATTAGGAGTCGTCTTGTGGAGAGAAGTTTTCATGTTAGACTTGTGCTTCTAACACGGGAAATAGTTCCCCATTGGAGTGTTGTCCATACACATAAGTTTTCACATACGACGTATACTCTGGTATTTTATTTCTAGTTAGAGACAAAGTACTGTTGTCTTGCCCTTCCGACGCTGATCCCCGAAATACTTGGTCTTACGGGTATTAGGGATGGTTGTGAAACGTATGAGCTTAGCAGGACATAGTAATTCGGGTCCGGCTAGCGGGCTGCACTTCGCGAGCTTGATGCTGCTTGGGCCGAATCAGTACTAGACTAATGCTTGAACCTGTTATTCTTCGAGATCATCATGACATGTGTACGGTGTAGATAAAATGACGTTTCGGTCTATCATCATATAGCATTAGACGAATAATGTTATCTACCCATATTAGTCACGTTATTTTGTTCATGCATAATGCAATATGAATAATGTTTTCATTTTTCAGTTGGAGAAATGTCATCTACCTCTTTAGACTTTTATAAGATATTTGGGATTTCGATGGGGACCGGACGACCCCTTCCATTTGATGAGAGTATGGAGTTGAATAAATAGCTAATAAGGAGTTTCGTTCCCAGACTAAGTTATGATGATGATGATATTAGTAAGTGGAACATTGATAGGCATGGAAATATGACATTTTATGCCCTTAAATATACAAATGTTATGTATCATTTTATAATAATAATATATCATTGTTGCACTTTCTTTGTTTTGTAGGAATTAAATGCTTAATCATCAAATTCGACACAAAGTTGCACAATAATTAATAATTAAGGCCAAATTTAATCCCTACAAAGCCCAATGACTTGCAAGCTCAAGATCGATGAAATCAAACCCACATGAATCACAAGTTATGGATCTCAAGGAAGTCAAGATTAAGATTTGAACTCCACATGGCCAATATAGAAAAAACAATCTCTACAAAACCCCAAAGTGTCAAGTCAAAATTCAACTTCCACCATTTTGTTCTTCATACCATATTCGTTCAATTCATATGCAAACCTCATCCATCACATGCAAATGTTGTTATTCTCATTTAAGTCACTCCCCTATAATCCCCGCAAGCCCATGTACGTGTTTGCTCAAAAAGAAAAACACCCTAATACCCAACAACTCCACCATCACTTTATCCATGTATTAGCCTCATCCCATTTCACCTATAAATACCCTCATATTTGGCAACACTTAATCACACGTTAGCACACTTTGGAGCAAACACTTTTTGGAAGAGAAATAGTTGTAGTATTTTGCATAGAGTAGAGAGAAATAAATAGAGTGTAACGACCCGATCTGCACAGTAAGATATTGTCCGCTTTGGGCTACCATCCGGCCCTCACGGCTTTAAAATGCCTCTTACTATGGGGATCCAACCTCGCACATATATAGCACATAACCATCCTGCACCCAGGCGATGTGGGACTATGATCCCCTTGGTAGCTAGCCCAACCCCTCTTGGGATCCACGGGCCTGTTGGGCCTATTGGGCTCCAACCCTCACCCTCCCCCTCCCCCTCAGGTCCGCCCACACAAGGGTCTCACAGTCCACCCCTTAAGGCCCAACGTCCTCGTTGGCCACACAGGCACAACGTCCACGTTGCTAACGACCCGATCCACACAGTAAGATATTGTCTGCTTTGGGCTACCATCCGGCCCTCACGGCTTTAAAAGGCCTCTTACTATGGGGATCCAACCTCGCACATATATAACACATAACCATCCCGCACCCAGGCGATGTGGGACTATGATCCCCTTGGTAGCTAGCCCAACCCCTCTTGGGATCCACGGGCCTGTTGGGCCTATTGGGCTCCAACCCTCACCCTCACCCTCCCCCTCAGGTCCGCCCACACAAGGGTCTCACATAGAGTAAGGGCCTAGAGCTTACTTTGTTTTACTAACATCCTACCTTAGGGTGTGGATGGGCTCATGATAGGATAACTCCAAGATGGCTCTCTTAGATTAGTTTATTTTCATTTGCATGTATAAAGAAGCATGTGCGCTTAGATTGGTCTTATAGCTTGGTTATGTCATAAACTTATGAAGTAAGTTAGATTTTTGTGTTTCATTTTATGAATTCAACTCATGCTTTCTTATTTTACTTCTTAAGTTCAAGATTAGATAAGTTTTATACTTGTAATTTCTTTAAAAAAAAACCCTAAGGATGTAATAATGTATACATATTATTAATCTAAGTCTAGACATTTGATGTTTCACTTTGGTGGATTCTTTTATGCTTTTAGATTCATATTTGATTCTTAGGTTTATAATATAACTTAGGCGTGAAGTAACTTTGCTTATAATGCCATATTTTCTATCCTTTTAGTGAGATGAAAGTCTACATTTCCATCCTACCTTAGGATGTAAACCTAGAGCCTTAACTCATGATGTAAACCTAAAGCATTAACTCTCATACTTAGCTTTTACTTTACATTTTTAATTCACGAACTTGTATTTCTTGTATTTTTTTTCATAAAATACTTCTTTATTTAACTAGGTCTAGTATTTCAAGTTTATTTTAAAAGATGTTTTTCAACTTCTTTCAAGCTATCTTTGTGGGATTCGACCCGTACTTGTCAATTTTTAACTCATTGGACAACCATGCACTTGCGGTAAATTTTAAGATCTATCAAACATTCGTTATAAGAAAACTTTTAAGAGAAAGTTCATAAATTCGATAGTACAGAAACTATGATTGTCCCTCTAACTCCAGAAGCCACGGGAACGTACATTTGCATTTTTCTATTTTTATGCCTTGGGAGTTTTATTTTCTTAACAACCGTCATTACCTTCTATTTTCTTTACAACGTACACAATCAAAGTAATTAAAAATAGATTCACGGTCCTGCATGTAGTCGCCCAACCATCGTCGATAAACAAAGGGACAACTGCTTTTGCAATAACTTCATCATGAAGGACATGACCTCCCTCACCTTCTCATTGTCATTTTTCTTGTCCACCACTTCTACCTTGTCGTCCTCAACAAGCGTATCTTCAGTAATTTCGGCATCACAATCCATGTAATCGCCATAGCTTTTTAGAGCTTCTTGAATTGTTTCAAATCCATGACAACAATTACCTGCACATCCTAAAACTTGCCCAGAACAAGCACCCCAAGTAAAATAAATGTCATATCAAAATTAACATAATTCAAATCTCAATTGTTCAATGAAAGAGAATGAGATATTTATAAGAGACATGAGGTAACTAGTCGTTATTCATATAAATGTAGCCATTAGGGTACATGCGGTTTTTTGGAAGACCTTGGACCCCCTTTTGGTTTCCATTACAATGACATTTCTAACCATTGTGAAAGGAAGTATGTAATCTATAAAGAAGCCCTAGGCATGTGAAGGGAAATATGTAATCTACAAAAAAAAAACCCTAGAGGTGATCTAGTCTTTCCATTACTCAATACCTTTATCATTGCAATATTTCCTAGAACTCACCTTCTGTGTGCTTCAATATTTAGTTCCAAAACCCCAAAAGGCAAGATGTGCTTGTTTTCACCATCAACAAAAGAGCAATTAATCACCAAACTCAATACTTCATCATCATTACCAAACTGCCAATTATAACATCTCCACCACTAAAATTCCTAGAACAAACAAGGGATCTCTCAAAAAATTAACAATATATCAAAGACATAGAAGAAACCCGAAAACTCAACCTTTTACTAATCTAACAGATCCCCAAATAGTAAACCAATCAAGATTTCCTCAAAAATGACCTAAATGGTTGCTCGAACAACTTTGATCTTTGTTGTAATTCGCCAAAATAATTTCGATCTTCAAGTAAATAAGGAGTTGGCTACACGAAAACACATGGGAAATGGATTGCCTATTTGGAGACTTCTAAATCACTAGAACAAACAAGAACTCTCGTTCAAAACTATAATATTTCAATTTCAACCATACATCAAAGCTACAAATCGAAGAGGAAGAAAAAAAATAGAAACCCTACTATTTACTAATAAAAAAACAAACATGGAGTAGGGAAAAAGCGGAATATTTCATAAATACCTAATCGATTCAAGTGCTTCTTGTCAAATTTGCCAAAAAAAAAAAATACTTAATCTAAAACCAACAATTAAGCTTCAAAACTGAAAATGCATAAAAATCATCAAATAGGAGTCGAATTTCTTAGGCACCCTAGAAACAAAAGGAGAAGAAGAGAGGAAAATGACAAACGAAGAAGGGGATGACGAAAACTTAAAAGGCCTCGTTTCTATTAGGGAGTGGACTATTTCTTTAAAAACATTTGTGACAACTCTTCCTTACTTGATGTGGGACTATTCAAGCCAACACTTTTCCAACAATCCGAACTTGTAGAATACATTTTCTTGGCAAAGATCTAAAACCTAATCTGGATTATTCATCTGACGAACTGCACACCTGCGATGCTCTATCTGGCTCGCTACCTTGCGCTTGCAGCTACAAGCTTTTCGCAAAGAGTTCGAGATGCTTCACATAAAGCAAGGAGAGTCTATTGATGAGTATTTTTCAAGAACACTGGCAATAGTGAACAAAATGCATATTCATTGTGAAAATTTTTAAGATGTGGCTATGGTGGAGAAAATTCTTCGATCAATGGCTCCAAAGCTCTTTATGTTGAATGTTCTATTGAGGAGTCAAAAGACCTTGATGAGCTTTCAATTGATGAATTGCAAAGTTCGTTGCTGGTACATGAGCAGAGAATGACAACAGGTCCAACCGATGAGCAAGCTTTGAAGGCTTCAACTCGTGGTGAAGTCTCTTCAGTGAAAGGATTAAGCAGAGGTCGAGGCTATGGGCATGGACGAGGAATAGGCAACAATACTTACACATCAATTTCTCGAGGCAGAGGTAAAAGATATGATAACCACAATGAAAAAAAGTTTTACAAGTCCAACATTGAGTGTTACCGCTGTCCCAAGTTTGGACATTACAAGTTCGAATGAATGCACTGCAAACTTCCATTCTAGCAAGGAGGAGCAGTTCAACTTTGTAGAGAAAAAGGAGCAAGAAACACTCTTGATGGCTTTCCACATCAAGGAGGATGAGCCTGAACCAGACATTTGGTATCTAGACATAGGATGCAACAATCATATGTGTGGCAATAAGTCATTTTTCTCTAATTTAAATGAAGATTTTCATACTACTATTAGTTTTGGTGATCATTCCAAAGTAAATGTTACGGGAAAGAGTGATGTTCAAATCAGGACTAAAGAAACAATATTGAAGTTCAGATTATGTTAAGAGTGTGTTGTTGGCACAACATCGTGCACAGTTCCCAAAAGGCAAGGCATTGAGAGCGCACAAGTCATTGGAGTTGATCCATTCTCATTTATGTGGACCAATAAACCCGGTATCAAATGGTAAAAGAAATTTTTTTCTTTTATTAATGATTTTTGTTGAAAAATATGGATCTATTTTTTGTAGGAGAAATCTGAAGCTTTCACAGCTTTCAAAAGCTTCAAAAGCCCGGGTGGATAATGAAGTTGGGAGAGCCATTAAAACTCTCCGGAACGATCACGGTGGAGAATATATGTCACACGAATTTGCAAATTTTTGTGATGAGCATGGAATTACAAGGCAATTGACAACAACCTACACACCTCAGCAAAATGGTATACAAACATGGTGAGAAGCATGGTAGCAACTGGAAGAATTTCGAAGAGTTTTTGGCCAGAAGCAGTAAATTGGAGTACTCATATTTTGAATCGGAGTCCTACATTTTCTGTTCAAAACATGACTCCAGAAGAAGTTTGGAACGGACGAAAGCCAACTGTTGATCACTTCAAAGTCTTTGGGTGCATTGCATATGCACATGTTCTAGATGAGAAGAGGAAGAAACTAGATGACAAAGGCAAAAAATGTGTTTTTCTTGGAATATACATCAAATTAGGCTGGAAATGATGCAAGGCAGCAGCAAATACCTGTGAATTTTGAAGAAAAATAAGCAGGAATGAAGGGGCAGGCAACTCTTTCTGATGTTCCTTTGTTGTTGCAATCAGACCAGCAACCGCAGCAGCCATTTGATGACAGCGAAGCCCAGGCAGTAGGTGAAAGTTATTGATCTCAACAAATCAGGAAGAGACCAGCATGGATGGAGGATTATGAGGTTAGTGGTGATCAATCTGACGATACCCTTGCTCATTATGCTTTATTCTTAGATTGTGATCCAGTAACATTCCAAGTTGCTGTCAAAAATTCAAAATGGCAAAAAGCCATGGATGGGGAGATTGGATCTATTGAGAAAAACAACACATGAGAGCTCACAGAACTTCCGAAAGGGCAAAAATCCATTGGTGTCAAGTGGTTTTATAAAACTAAGTTGAACAAAGATGGCGGAGTTGATAATAAGTTTAGAACATGAAGAAGAACTTTATTGAATTGATATCTTACAAGAGACCTAAGATGAGTTTATATAACCTACACTAAAAATACATTTAGAAACAACTACAAATCAAATCAAGTAAGATAAACCCAGAACGGAAAAATATCCTAGCAAATATTATGCTGGATATGATTAGAAACTTCATATCTTGTATGTGGACTGATTTTTAGCTGCTGATATAATCATGTATGTGGACTGATTCTTGGCTGCTGTTACAATCATGTATTTGGACTGATTCTGGGTGAATCAATCTGGAAAAAATTGCTCTTCCTAAAATAGCTCACTTGACTAAATATGTACACTAGTAATTATGTACACTAATAATCCTAATAGTTGACAAGTACAAAGCCCGACTTATTGCAAAGGGATACAATCAGGAATACGACATGGATTACAAGGAAGTTTTACTTCAGTTGTTAGGCATGATACAATTCAAATGGTGGTGTCATTGGCAGCACAAAATTCCAGGTCCATCTTTCAATTGGACGTGAAATCAGCCTTTCTATATGGTAATCTAAATGAGCGGGTTTATATCGATCACCTCCTGGTTATGTGCACCAAGAAAGTGAAAAGAAGGTGTATAGGTTGAAAAAAGGCTTTATACGGGCTAAAACAAGCACCCAGAGCTTGGTACAGTCGTATAGATACTTATTTTGCCAAGGCAGGGTTCAAAAAAGTCCATATGAGCATACTCTCTTTATTAAACTTGGAGTTGCAATATTTTCCAAAAAAAAAAACTTGGAGTTGCAAACAAAATTATGATTGTTTGTTTATATGTAGATGATTTGATCTACACAGGAAATGATCAATGTTTGAGGATTTTAAAAGGTCCATGATGGAATAGTTTGAGATGACTGATCTAGGCATGTTGTACTATTTCTTCTGGAAAAAATTGCTCTTCCTAAAATAGCCCACTTGACTAAATATGTACACTAGTAATTATGTACACTAATAATCCTAATACTCCCCCTCAAGTTGGAGAGTGAGGATTTCGAACACCCAACTTGCCAAGTAGAAACTGGAATTGTTGATGACCAAGGACTTTAGTGAAAATATCGGCAAGCAGCTTTGAAGACAAAACATAAGATGTGGAAATATTCCTAGCGAGTAACTGTTCTTGGACATAGTGACAATCCACTTCGATATGCTTTGTACGCTCGTGGAAGATCGGATTCGAGGCGATATGAAGTGTCGTCTGATTATCATAGAAAATGCGCATGGGCTTCGCGTGGAAAACCACAAGAGACGATAGGAAGGATTTCATCCAAGTGAGCTCACAAATAGTTACAGCCATGGCATGGTATTCAACTTCCGCGGATGAGCGAGCCACAGTGGGCTGCTTCTTCGTTTTCCAAGACACAAGAGAGGACCCGAGTTGAATGAAATAAGCCGTGAGGGAACGGCGTGTCAGAGGGAAGGCGACCCAGTCAGAGTCATAAAAAGCATAGAGTTGGAGAAAACTATCTGAGCGAAGTACAATACCCTGACCCGGGGTCCCTTTGAGATAGCGAAGGACTCGAAACACAACATCGAGATGGTCTTGCCGCGGCTCATGCAAAAACTGGGTCAAAATGTGTATTGCGTAACAAATATTCAGACGTGTGATAGATAAATAGACAAGACGTCCCACCAGTCGACGATAGCGACCTGGGTCATGAAGAAGGCGATCCGTTGCACGAACAAGAGTATGGTTTTGCTCCATGGGTGTCGCAGCTGGCTTGGCACCTGTAAGACCCGCTTCCTTCAAAATATCAAGAGTGTACTTCTGTTGGCATAAGAAAAGACCGGAAGAGTTGCGTGCTGCCTCAATGCCAAGGAAGTATTTGAGAGGCCCCAAATCTTTAAGCTGAAAACAATCATTAAGATATTTCTTGAAAGAAATGCAAGCCTATGAATTATTGCCTGCCACAATAAGATCATCAACATAGATAAGAACAAACAAAGAAATATCATCTTTACGATAGGTAAACAGAGTATGATCGGCATGAGACTGAAGAAAACCATAATTATGAAGAGCAGTCGGAAGCTTGGCGAACCAATTTCGCGGTGATTGGTGAAGACCATAAAGAGATTTTCGAAGCCGACAAACTTATTGGGATGAGAAAAAGAGAATCCCGAAGGAAGACGCATGTAAAACTCCTCATGAAGATCACCATGAAGGAAGACATTATTAACATCTAGTTGGTGTAATTCCTAACCTTTAATAACCGCAACAGCAAGAAATGTCTGAACACTGACCAATTTAGCAATCGGGGCAAAAGTTTCACCATAGTCTATGCCTTCAATCTGAGTGTCCCCGCAAACCACAACGCAAGCCTTGTACCGCTCAATAGTACCATCAGAATTATATTTCAATTTGTACACCCATTTGAAACCAATTGGCTTTTTACCTGCAGGAAGATTGGTAATGGTCCATGTACCATTGGCTCCAAAGCATCGATTTCAGATTGCATGGCCTTACGCCAATTAGAATCCTGCACAGCCTCAGTAAATGATCGGGGTTCAACCCCAACAGTTATAGCCGCCAAGAATTGTGAATGAGAAGCAGAGAAATTTGCACAAGTAATATAATTGGCTAAAGGATACTGCGTACCTAAGGACCCGGTGGAAGGAGGAGACGAAGAGGGGTGTAAAACTTGTGTTGTGTGGCATACATAATCACGAAGACAGGCAGGCGACTGTCTAGAGCTTTGGCCACGACCAAGAGGCTGGGTGGTCAAGGCCTGATCTGGTGCAACAAGAGATGGGACGGCAAAAGCTTGCTCGTCCCTACGAGGCGTCGAGGCCGTAGGCGTGACAGGAGCTGACCGAGCAGGGGTGTTGACCGGCTCAACATGGGAAGAAGAAGACCCATTGAAGGAACACCTCCCACTGACTCCAAACATGGGGACACCAAGATCTCAGTACTCGACTGTTCCCAAGCCCAATCATTAGCTAGTGGTAATGGAGAGGAATGACATGTGGGTGAGGCAGGGTTGAGAGAAAGGAAAATTTTGTTCATCAAATATAACGTCCCTTGAGACAAAAAAAATTATTAGTCTTCAAATCCATAACTTTCCAACCTTTCTTTCCATGAGGATAACCCAAGAACACACATCGGCGACTGCGAGGGGCAAATTTGTCTTTTGAGCGATATTTATGAAGGGCATAACACAAACAACCAAAAACTCGGAGATGGGTAATAGAGGGTGTTTGGGAGTATAATTTTCGAGAGGTGTAAAGTCCTGTAAAAGAGGTGTGGGTGTACGGTTAATGAGATGAGCGGCAGTGAGGACACATTCACCCCAAAATTCAATAGGTAGGGATGCTTGAAATAATAGGGTTCGGGCAACATCCAAAACATGACGATGTTTTCTTTCAAGTCGGCCATTTTATTGCGGGGTATCGACTATACTGGTTTGATGTATAATGTCATGTTGAGCATAAAAGGAAGTCATGGGTGTAGATGTGAATTCCAATCCATTATCACTACGAATTATTTTGTCTGATGCTTCAAATTGCATTTTGGCAAGGGAACAAAATTGTCTCAATAATAAACTAGCCTCACTTTTTTCATATATCAAATAAACCCATACTGCATGGCTGAAATCATCAATAATAGTAAAGAAATATCTTGCACCAGAAATAGTAGACTGTCGATAAGGGCTCCAAATGTCACAATGAATCAAATCAAACCTTTTCGTAGCACAATTACTACTTAAAGGAAAACTAGACCGAGTTTGTTTGGCTCGACAACAAATATCACAAATAGACTGTTTGGCGGACATATCGACCTTATTGCCATCAATACTTAATAACGACATAGGTTTAAAAAAAGGATGTCCCAACCGACGATGCCATGTATCGTAGGATTCCGGAGCTTGGGCCGCTGATGCTGTCGCGACTGCCACTGGTCGATAATGGTACACTCCTCCTCGTGACTCACCTAATCCAATCGGGCTCCTTGTGGTGCGGTCCTGTAAAATACACAAGCGATCAGTAAACGTCACGAGGCAATTGGTTTCATAAATCAACTTACTAACATAAATCAAATTCACGGCCAGATTAGGCACAAATAACACATGGTGAAGAGTAAGACCGGGTTGCAAGACACATGTTCCCTCTTTAACAGCAGACGTATGTTCCCCATCGGGCAAACCGACATGCGACGAAGCAATGTCACGAACATTAGATAAAATAGAAATATTACTGATCATATGGTGCGAGGCTCCACTATCAATAAGCCAACAAACATCGAAATTTTGCTTACCGAATAATTGTTCAGTTTCTGGACTGGGCTCGATCAAGGCCAGTAAACATTGAACTTGATCATGAGAAAGGCCCGAAATTGATGTGGATGATGAGAATCCGGTAGAGGCTGTCTCGGCAGGAGCAGGGGATGACACGCCCCACTGTGTTGCAGCGGTGGAGGAGGACTACCCACGGCCTGATTGGGAATCATCACCTTCGAGCATAATGTTTAACTAACTTCAAGAATTGAATGAATATGGACGATGAGATGTGCGGCGAAATGCTCACCGAAAGAAAAAAAAAATTATCTAACCTTGCTCTGATACCATAATAAGTTTAGAACATGAAGAAGAACTTTATTGAATTGATACCTTACAAGAGATCTAAGATGAGTTTACACAACCTACACTAGAAATACATTTAGAAACAACTACAAATCATATCAAGTAAGATAAACCCAGAACAAAAGAATATCCTAGTAAATATTATGCTAGGATATGATTAGAAACTTCATATCTTGTATGTGGACTGATTCTTGGCTTTTGATATAATCATGTATGTGGACTGATTCTTGGCTGCTGATACAATCATGTATTTGTACTGATTCTGAGTGAATCAATCTGGAAAAAATTGTTCTTCCTAAAATAGTTCACTTGACTAAATATGTACACTAGTAATTATGTACACTAATACTCCTAATAGTTGACAAGTACAAAGCCCGGCCTGTTGCAAAGGGATACAATCAGGAATACGACATGGATTAAAAGGAAGTTTTTGCTTCAGTTGTTAGGCATGATACAATTCGAATGGTGGTGTCATTGGCAGCACAAAATTCTTGGTCCATCTTTCAATTGGGCGTGAAATCAGCCTTTCTACATGGTAATGTAAATGAGCGGGTTTATAGCGATCACCTCCTGGTTATGTGCACCAAGGAAGTGAAAAGAAGGTGTACATGTTGAAGAAGGCTTTATACGGGCTGAAACAAGCACCCAGAGCTTGGTACAGCCGTATAGATACTTATTTTGCCCAGGCAGGGTTCCAAAAATGTCCATATGAACATACTCTCTTTATTAAACTTGTAGTTGCAAACAAAATTCTGATTGTTTGTTTATATGTAGATGATTTGATCTACGTAGGAATAGTTTGTGTTTGCACAGGAAATGATCAATGTTTGAGGATTGTAAAAGGTCCATGATGGAATAGTTTGAGATGATCGATCTAGGCATGCTGCACTATTTTTTTGGTATTGAAGTATTGCAACCAACAGTAGGTATTTTCATTATACAAAGGAAGTATGCTTTGGAGATTTTGGGCAGGTTTCAAATGATGGATTTTCATTACACAACAGGTTTCAAATGATGGATTTTGGGCAGGGGCTATATCATGGGCATCAAAGAAGCAACAAGTTGTTACATTGCCTACAACTGAGGCAGAGTTTATAGCAGCTTCTTGTGTGTGTCAAGCTATTTGGTTGAAAAGAATACTCGAGTTGTTGCATTGTTTCCAGCAGGGACCTATACAAATTTATTGTGACAACAGTTCAACCATTAACCTCTCCAAGAATCCAGTTTTACATGGTAGGAGCAAGCACATATATGTGAGATGCCATTTCCTTCATGATCTCAATACCGAAGGAGTCATTAAATTGGTTTATTGTCGTAGTGAAGACCAGGTTGCAGATATTCTAACGAAACCTCTCAAATTGGCTGCATTCGTGAGCTTCAGTCTAACACCTCTTCATGGTCTGGTTCAGTCACTGCTAGATAATCTCGTCTTTCTCTCAACACTGCTACACACAGAGTAAATGTTGGTACTCTTAACTTCATCTTGAGTTAACACCACCTTCAATCCTTTATTCATCTCATCTTTTACTGAATTTCATTTCAAGAAACTTTTCTATTTTGCAAGCACCACCATTGTTCTTGAAACAGGTACTATAGCATGGTCTGGATTCAACCTAAGAGCATTAAGATAAGTTGTTTTTTTTACTCGAATCGAATGCAACTCAAACATTGCCCTGATCCGACCTTTCATAATCTTCAATTATTGATCCATTAGTCCCCTGATGTTGCGAAACATGGCATCACAGATACTTTCTCTACCTTCTTGTCATTTGTTAAGGGATCTAATTTATGAATTTTAAAGGTATCAGAAACAAACCATTCATTTCACCAAAAACTCTTCAGGATATAACAAGTTTTCAGGTACCCCCAACCCCTTATTTTACAATAATGTATATAAGATTACATTTACAATTTATGTTCACTTACTACTTTACAGCTAGCAAATGTAAGAAATATAGTCTGATACAGTACTACTTCCAATAGTGAGATACAAAATACACTAAAAGCCAGGCTTTGGTGATGAATCCATACAAGTACAGCTAGTATATATCGAAGACCATCCGTGCTCCCAGCCTAATCAGTCCACAAAAATCTATCACAAGTCTATACAGTAATGCTTCAAATCCAACTTTTTTCTTCTTTCTAAAACTAAAAACAACCAACCAAGATCCATTGATTAATGACCACTCTGTTGTTCCAAATTATTTGGTGGACGAGCAGTGTTATGGGACCATATATGCAACCTCATAGCTAGAATAACGCTTGAAATGAAACCATTGATTCTACAGTAAAATGTTTGCAAAAAGGAAATTGACTTACATTGGAACTTGGCAATACACATCTCTGTGCATCATCAATAATTGGTATTGAGGCAGTTTGCAAGTTTGCTACTATCTTTCAAAGTTTTTTTCTTCTTTTGGAAGGCGAGCTGGGTTTGTTAAGGATCCCATAACCTATCAACTGGGCGACCTATAGGTCAACACCCATTAGAAAAGCAGGTGGGATTCGAAGCTAGGACATGGGGGACAAACCCACACAGTCCTAACCACTAGGCCATAACACCATTGGCCTATCTTTTGAAGTTTGTAGCAGGGAGACAAATGCATTGCATGTAAACGCGTTATTATTACTTGTATAGATCATCTTCAAATTACTTCTTGAAGCACACCTTGAGCTGAACATTTTCATCAATCAATATAAAACAAATATTTAGCTCCAAATAAATTTTTTTCTTTTTAAATAAAAATAACAATGATACCTATATGCTGATGATACCAATGCGTTTGCGACGGATAACAATGCAGCATCGATAAGATCATGGCAGACTATGTGTGTGAAGGCCTGCTTGACTCCTCTGATGCCAACT
This sequence comes from Berberis thunbergii, assembly GCA_003290165.1. Classification (NCBI taxonomy): domain Eukaryota; kingdom Viridiplantae; phylum Streptophyta; class Magnoliopsida; order Ranunculales; family Berberidaceae; genus Berberis; species Berberis thunbergii. Next base: position 68,644 of record QNQO01001529.1, read on the forward strand.
AGAAAGAGTCAACATTTGTTGACAAACTTCTTAGTTGGCATGCAGGGAGCCAGGCAGACCAATTTTATGATTTCTGATGATCCAAGAACTTACAACTCCATGCATGAACTCTACAACCTGATCAAACAAAAACTTGAATGTCAAAACAAAATATACGAACTAATCTCCATAAACCAATGAAACTAGCTTACACTTGAAATGGATCAAAAAAATGCATGAGAAGAGAACTTCATTGACATCATCTCTAACTAGTGTTTAGATATATACCTTGAAACCAGTCAGTCTACATGAAGTTGGGTTGAAAGTGAGGTAGATATAAAGAGAGAATTGTTAAGGGAGGAAAAATGTGGAGAGGTTAAGACAAGAGAAAATCCATGTAGAGAAATGAATGACAGATGCTTGGGGAGGCGGCAGGGCTTGGCAACAAAGTTTATACTGTTTCACTTTCCCTCACTATGCAATACACAACACACACTATAGGTAGCTAATAGTTCCATGGGATAGAGCCAAGAAAGCCTGGGTTTTGCAGGACACACTAGTTGCCTTGGCTCTTTCCCCATGCCTCCAAACAGTCCCTTCCTTCCCTTCCATTATTTTTTTTATTGTAGAGATCATTTAGTTTTTTACTTGCAATCTTCCTTTGGTCGTCTTTTGGCATCTCTCAATCCCAAAAGCTAGTTCATGATTCTTCACAAACCTATACTCCCTCCATGCCAATAACATAAAAAAGTTCTCCTTAGTTGATTATGAGGTAATTTTAATCATCGATTTTCAGCTTTGTAAAATGCCATATGATGTTTCTATTGAAAAAAAGGTTCGATGAATCTTGCAAAATATATACTAGTGTACTTGCTACCAACACTACTACCAGAAGTACAAACACTACAAGAAACACTACACTACCCCCAAGGAATGCAAACAAAATTACAAAGAAACATCACTAATTGATGACACAAAGAACACTACTAATCATATTAAATCAGAGATTTTTCCTTTAACACAACCCCTAACACCATTTATTTTTAAACACCTAAAACCTATCATTTGATGTGACAAAACTCAAGTAGGAAAACCAACATTGGGACAAAAACAAAATTAGAAAAATAATTATAAATTTGAACTATGTCAATAGTGAGGACCACTTTGTAGAGATAACAACTAAAAAAAATGGAAAAAAAAAAAAACAAACAAAACGTAGAATAAATAGGAAATTAGGTTTTTGGTGATCAGGGTAAAATCGCGTTCATTGAAGATGATGATGGTTTCCTTGAGATACACTTTCTCAAAACATACTCAGCATATCTCAATAAAGCCATTATTACATAACTTGGTTCCCTAATCACAGAAGCTATCCAAAATAGTAGGAAACTAGATTTTTGCGACCAGGGTGACATGACATGATCTTAAAAGAATGATGAAATTTTCAAAGTGTTCATGTGTATCTCGATTATAAAAAACCTCATCTGATAATACCACATCATTCTGATTGCAGAACCTAATTACAAAACTTGATTCCCCGACCTCACTCAAAGCTGTTACACGATTTACAATAACAAAATCTTTTCACAGGATTTTGATGGGATATCGATCTGCGCCCTAGGATTATGGAACTATCATCTTTACAATACATCTATCCACACTACAGTGCTGGGTCCACTAGAGAGGTACGATGTAACAGAGTAAATGTAGTGACCAGTAGCATGACATCAAGATCTTTTCCAAACAGTTACTTTGACTTGACTCGGGAGATGTGTTGGGCCCCATTGACCAGGTCAATGTGGACGAAGCCAAGGCCACTGCATAAAACGAAATCCAGCTCAGACGCCCGTTACAAGCCCTCTGAAAATGGGCCCATATTATTTTATTGGGCTTTTTTGGTTTTATTAGGCTGGATAAGTCCAAAAGAAAAGCTGGTTAAGTTTAATTTCAATCGAATGAACCACCACCGATGTTTTTTAATATGTTCTTCATCTTTACCATGACATATTTCTTTCAAAATTATTGTAAAAATAGGGGGACCAACAAAAAAAATAGTTATTTTAATTGTAGGTTTTGAAAGGACATAATTGTAAGAGTGCTTCTACAGTGCACTGGTTTTTGCACTGGTTTTTTGCCTGGTGCAATCAGGCACCGTTGGATTGTATCGAGATAAGTAATATATTACTTATATCGATACATTATATTACAATGTATCGAGATAAGTAATATATTACTTATCTCGATACAATCCAACGGTGCCTGATTGCACCAGGCAAAAAACCAGTGCACTTAGGAAAAACCGTAATTGTAATTAGGGTGTTAAGAAAATAAAATTTTGTAAATGTAATAATCGAATTGAAGAAAAAATGTAAGGGAAATTTAAGATAAATATTGATATATGTAAATTTCATAGATCGTATTTTTCGGGAGCGGTGATATCAATATATATGATTCTTACAAATATACAAAACGTGTTCACACAAAATTTTGCTAACGATGTAGAAAACCACACAAATAAATAAATAAATAAATAAAAGTCTCCAATTTCTCATATTGTGGACACTAAAAATTAAATTCATCAATTATTTTGTAACGATTTTGAAATATAAAACAATATATTCACATATTTTTGTAACTAAATTGAGAACCATGATCATAAAACAAGTCGAAATTACTTACTATTTTTTTTGTTAATGTCATTTTAATGAAAGATTAGAGGAAAACAAACAATCATAAGGTAACCAGGTACGCAAAAATTACTTGTGAAAGTGAGAATTTTCTTCCGCAAGGTTTATTAGAAATTTTATGAAATACCAACCCTATAACAAGGCCAATGTTACGTACTTCATCCGTCATAGAACCATATTGTAAAGTTCCATGAAGATTGATTATTATAAAAAAAAAAAATTAAAGTACAAAATATACAAATCAAACATAAGAAGTATAGTTTATACCTATATCATCGCAAAGGTATAGCACGAAGTTGAAATGGTTCTCATCTTCCAATCAATTTGAATCATTTCGAGTAGATGCTACCAACCTGATCTCACTTTTTTTTTTTTTCTAAACCTTGCTATAACTTTATCGCGAACCTCAGGGTTGACACAAAATAGTGAAAAGTTGTATTACATTGGTTCATTTTCTAGGTTTAAATACTCATTGCTTAGACTTGAATGGAAAATGATATTTAGATAGAAATTATTTATAAATATAGAAAATAATTCTATATATTCATTATATTCCAAATGATACCATAAGTTTATTTTCATAATCTCTGATAGCAGTACCTTTTTCTATTACTGATTGCCATAATAAGGTATTATGATTAAGGAAAAGATAATCACAACAAATCAATTAGATGATTTTGTTTTGAGTGAGTTATCTATATATTATAATCAATTTCTCGATTAACTTCTTAATTAGAATGTAATTATCAAGACATTTTAGTGTTATTTTATATTTTTATTTTTATACATGATTTTAGTTTTGCCAGTAGCTTAACAATTCTAAATTCTTGGACGCGGAGATCCTTACTGGAAGGACCCGATCCGCACAGTAAAATATTAAATATTGTCCGCTTTGGGTCCAATTGGCCCGCACGGCTTTAAAAGGCATCTTACTATGGGGATCCAACCTCGCACATATATAGCACATAACCATCTCGCATCCAGGCGATGTGGGACTATGATACCCCTTGGTAGCTAGCCCAACCCCTCTTGGGATCCACGGGCTTGTTGGGCCTATTGAGCTCCAACCCTCGCCCTCACCCTCCCCTCTGGTCCGCCCACACAAGGGTCTCACACTTACATCATCGATGGATTTTGTATCCAAATTCTTGTACTGTTTGTGGTGGGGGTTACAGAATTTGAGCTCACTAGGCCAGGGACTTGAAACTAGTACTTACCCTGGAGAGGTTATGTTTAATTTCGATATTATTTGCCATTTCTGGGCTCATATTTTTTGCTCCATTGATAGGCAACGTGCAAACTTATCTTGAATCACTTACAATTCAAGTTGAGGAAACGAGGCTAAAAAGGTGTGATGCAGAGCAATGGATGCATCATCGATTGCTTCCACCAGAGCTTAGGGAACGAGTTAGAAGATACGAGCAGTTTAAGTGGGTACAAACACGCGGGGTTGGCGAAGAAAGTATAGTACAAAGTCTACCAAAGGACCTGAGGAGGGACATCAAGAGACATCTTTGTTTGGCTTTGGTTAGAAGGGTTCCTCTATTTGAGAACATGGATGAGACACTGTTTGATGCCATTTGCGAGCATTTAAAGCCTAGTTTGTATACGCATAACTCTTGCGAGAAGGAGAGGAAAACTCTAGACATTTCAGAAAGTTCTAGAGAAACAAAAATGTGTGGTTGAGATTGCTTCTCTAGAATTCTTCCACCTCCTTAGAACTACTATAAATAGGGGAGAGGTTGTGAGGTGTAGGCATCAAGGAGCAAACAAGCTCAAGTGTAGTAGTGAGTGTTGTGAGCATAATAAGGGTGTGAAGTTGTAAGAGACTTTTGAGAGATTAATAAAATTAGTCTTTCTTAAGTTTCAGTTCTTCCCAAATCTCCCAACAATTTGGTAACAAAGCCAGCTCACCCTATTCATACATAGGGTACTATTCTCACCTTTGGTAAAACACTGTCTAGTCAAAGATCTTTCGTGCACATTTCGGGACTGTGAAGCAGATTGGTGTAAGACCAAGCTTACTCGATAGCACAAAGAGGTTGTACCTTGTCACGATGGGAGATCTCGTTGGCACACCTGGTGGGCTTACAAAGTTCAACCACCATAATTACAAGAGTTGGCAAACAATGATAAGGTCCTACTTGCAAGGGCGGGACTTATGGCAGGTTGTTGGTGGTAGTGAGACTACACCACCACCAAAGGAGAATGTTGTTGAATTCAAGAAGTGAGAAATCAAAGCAGGGAAGGCTCTTTATGTGCTCAAGACGACGATCGAGGATGAAATGCTTCAGTATATAGAAGACGCTGACACACCCAAAGGAGCTTGGGATACATTTGCATCCTGTTTTCAAGAACGAATGATGCACGCCTACAGTTCTTGGAGAATGAGTTGATGAACTCCAAGCAATGAGGTATGTCTATTAGAGACTATTTTCTAAAAATTAAAACTTTATGTCGTGAAATTTCAGAGTTAGACCCTGCCTCCAAAGTTACCGAAGATATGATGAAAAGAATAATAATCCATGGTCTAAAACTTGAATATACCGGGATTGCTACTGCCATTCGTGGTTGGCCAACTCAACCTTCTATTGTGGAGTTTGAAAGTATATTGGCCAATCAAGAAAGTTTGGCTAAGCAAATGGCAGGCGTCTCTCTGAAAAATAAGGAAGAAGATGCGCTCTTCAACAAAATAAAGGGCGGGTATAAAAAGAAGAATTTTGTAAGATCAAATAAAGAAGAAGATAACATACCCAAAAAGTCCCATGAGAGAAGCTACAAGAAAGGGGGACCTCAGCAAGGCAGAAACAACAACGACCGGAGAAAGGACTGTTGCTACAACTGTGGCAAGAGAGGCCACTATGCAAAAGAATGCTGGTCAAAGAAGAAGACAGCTGAAGGAAACTTGGTGACGTCTCACAATCACCAAGACAGCAGTGAAGAAGAATGGGACTTCCAAGTATTCTTTGCAACTACCCACCCTGTTCGTGAGGATCTTTTAGATGAAGAAATTGACTTCTCCAAGGATGAGGTAGCCATGGCCACTGAAGATCAAGACGTGCAAGTCAACTACAGTAAGGATTGGATTGTTGACTCAGGCTGCTCCAACCATATGACTGGAGACAAGGAGAAGCTGTCAAGCTTATGTGAATACAAAGAAGACCGGGTCATGATAACTGCCGATAACACGAGATTGCCGATTGCTCACACTGGGGAGGCTACATTCACTCTACGCTTCAGCCCTAATCAAGTTCAATTGCAGAATGTCTATCACGTTCCAGACTCCAAAAGTCTACAAGAGGAAATGCAGGAAAATGAGTCATCGCCTGCAAATGATGAAGAAGAAGTATGACCAAGCTCACTCAAAACACCAAGTACATCTTCAAGCCCATGGCAGACTGATATATATAAAAGAACACCAGAAGAAGTTCAAGAAAGTGAAGAAGATGTGGGCCAACAGTTAAGAAGGACAACTAGACAACACAAGCGCAATCCAAAGTATGCAAATGTTGTGACTGAAGAACACAACATTAAGGAGCCTGCAACATTTGAAGAAGCATCTCAGAGTTTGGAATGGAGAAATACAATGGAAGAAGAAATCCAAGCCCTGGAACAAAATCAAACTTGGGACTTGGTACCAAAACCAAAGGATGTAAAGCCCATATCATGTAAATGGGTCTACAAGATAAAGACTCGTCTTGATGGCTCGATAGAACGGTACAAAGCTCGATTGGTAGCTCGAGGGTTCTCACAGCAATATGGGTTGGACTACGATGAAACATTCAGTCCAGTAGCCAGGATTACTACGGGTAGGGTTCTACTTTCACTAGCAGCAAATAAATCTTGAAAACTATGGCAAATGGATGTGAAGAACGCGTTCCTGCACTGTGAAATTGACCGAGAAATATATATGGAACAACTGAGAGGGTTTGAGTGTAAAACCCAACAAAACTATGTTTGCAAGCTAAAAAAGGCGTTGTACGGACTGAAGTAAGCATCAAGGGCCTGGTACGGGAAGATAGCGGAGTTCTTAGTTCAAAGCGGTTACTCAGTTGCACATTCAGACTCCAGCCTATTTATCAAATCCCAGGAAGAAAAACTAGCAACAGTGCTAGTATACGTAGATGATCTGATTGTCACTGGAAATGATACAGAAGAGATTCAAAGAGTACGAAGAAACCTGGCGGTCCGCTTCCAAATGAAGGAGTTAGGAGAATTAAGACACTTCCTAGGGCTTGAGATAGAACGAAGTGACAGAAGCTTATTTCTTTGCCAGCAGAAATATGCTCGAGATTTATTGAAGAAGTACAGGATGCTTGAGTGTAAACCAACCTCAACACCGATGGAGACCAATGCTAAATTATGTGTTGATAAAGGAAAAGACTTGGAAGATACAACAATGTATTACCAGCTTGTCGGGAGCCTAATCTACCTAACCCTCACACGGCTAGACATAGCTTACGCAGTTGGAATAGCAAGCCGGTTCATGCAGAAGCCGAGAAGCCTCATCTCGAAGCAGTTCGCAGACTCTTAAGGTATGTGAAAGGTACCACTGGCATTGGAATTCTATACAAAATAGATGAGGAATGCAAAATGGTTGGCTAGTGCTATGCAGATTATGTTGGAGATCATGACACAAGGAGATCAACTACAGGATACGTGTTTAGTCTTGGTTCAGGAGCAGTCACTTGGTGTAGCAAGAGACAACCAACAATATCTCTCTCAACTACAGAAGCGGAGTACAGAGCAGCAGCTATGGCAGCATAGGAAAGTACTTGGCTAGTACAACTAATGAAGGACCTTCACCAGCCAGTCGATTATGCAATACCATTGCATTGTGATAATCAGTCTGTAATACGCTTAGCTGAAAATCCGGTGTTCCATGCAAGGACAAAGCACGTAGAGGTTCACTACCACTACATTAGAGAAAATGTACTTCAAGGAGAGATAGAAATGCAAACAACCAAGACAGATAGCCAAGTAGCAGATATATTCACTAAGGGACTTGGCACGACAAAGTTCGAAGACTTCCGGAGACAACTTGGCATCATCTTCAACGAAGTTAGTGATGAGGGGGAGTGTTAAAAATCATCACTAACTAGCTCAAATATTTAAAGCCTAAAGCCCAAAAGTTAAAGTCCAAACCCATTATCTAGAAGATCATGGGTATTCTCTAGATGGTTCAATGTCTAGAGAATTCTACACCCTTATAATACTCTAGACATTTGAGAGAGTTCTAGAGAAGAAAAATGTGTGGTTGAGATTGCTTCTCTAGAATCCTCCCACCTCCTTAGAACTACTATAAATAGGGGAGAGGTTGTGAGGTGTAGGCATCAAGGAGCAAACAAACTCAAGTGTAGTAGTGAGTGTTGTGAGCATAGTAAGAATGTGAAGTTGTAAGAGACTTTTGAGAGATTAATAAAATTAGTCTTTCTTAAGTTTCAGTTCTTCCCAAATCTCCCAACATCTACAACAGAAGTTTACTAAAAGAAAGTGATTTCTGCGGCGAGGAGTTGCTAACATGGGCACGCACTTGATCCAAAATCAGGAGCAAATTTCCCATCTTCAACTCGAACAGTGCATGCTATTTCTGAGGTGGAAGCATTTGCAGTAATAGCTGATGAACTGAAGTATGTTGCCACTCAATTTCGACGTCTGCATAGCATACAAATTCAGCAAACATTCAGATTCTACTCACAACAATGGAGAACATGGGCTGCTTGTTTCATCCAAGCTGCATGGAGATCGAAGACATATTAAAAGGAAAACTATGGAGAATCGTAAAAGGGACGAGTTTGATGATCATAACTTCAGTGATCATGGTGGTATATATGGTTAGTTCATCAACTTTTGGTGAGAGTGTTTATGCTTCCAGGTTTTGAGATTACCTTTGTCTATATATATTTTTGTTCTTATGAAATTATTTTCTACTTTTTTATGGAACATTCATAATTAGTTCTCAAGTGCATTCAAGATTGCTAGATTATTCAGGTTGCTAAAAGAACATAATGCACAGAGAAAGTGGTAATTATTACTTAGAATAACTCAAAGTTTTACACTAGCTCCATAAATTTTACAACTGTGAATGCTCTGAGAGCTCAATACAAAATTATTTGATCAAATTTGATTTCACATAAATACACTGCTCAGTTTTCGATCATATTTGACCATGGGACAAAATTTTCGAGTCGAGCTCGAGTTGGCCTATCAAAGTTGTAACCTAACCAATTTTTTTTTTTAATTAATAGTCATTACCTTAATACAAAAACAAGATTGTAGGTCAAGGGAAATGATTATTAAAATAAGATCATAGAAATACCCAAATTTCATATGGGCTCCATAAGTCATTTCAAGCACAAAAAATTTCCAAACAATTGTTAAACCATAGTGCCACTTAAGCAAAATTTTGATAAGTGAAAACCATGAATGTGTTTGCATCAATTGATCCTTATCAACACTATGACCAAACAACCAATAAACAAAGACTAGACCAAAAAAAACCCTAAATAACTTTCAAGAGTCATTTGAAGTATTATGGACACCTCATAGGATTACTCATGAGTTTTTGACATAGATGTGTTACCCATTTTCATAACCACTGCCTATATTGTTTCACCAAATCCAATTCAGGTGTCCTCTCATCAAATTATCTATGTGGCTACATAGGCATGCATATATCATATATCTAACATGAAAGTCACTAAGAATCCAATATTAATAGATATCATATGGTCCAATTAACTAAATTAATAAGGAGAGGTTACTTGTGATATTAGGAGTGCAACCAGATTCCAAGGGGAGTGACTCACCCAAGATGGTAGTTTCTAGGCAGTCAGGTTTGTTAGCCATTTTTTTTGTTAGGTTTGGATTTTTTTTTTTTTTTTTTTTTACATTTTTATCCATTGTCTTTAAAACACAATCACAAACATCATCTATAGAATGGCTAGAAGTGTAAAAAGCCCAAAAATAACTTCCAACCCTGACTGCCTAGAATTTTTACACCCAAATACTGATACATTTCTTGTAAACTCATCCCACCACCATTGAGTAAAGACTAAAAGAATAAAGTTTCTTTTTTCTTTTCTTCTCTCTTAACCCCTTTCACACCATGTCGCTGGTAGATATTGAACCCAAGAGAGTCAAGCTCACGTTGCATTAGCTAACCGACCTGACCACCTTTGAGAAGGAATAAACTTGAAAGCAAGGAATCAAAGATGGAGGAAAAGCAAACAAACCACCCAAAATTCCAATCCTTCTCAATCAATGCTATCATGACAAAAACCCTAATTATAACCTTCCCTAATATTCCAACTTTTGTTTAAAATTTCATTAACCTATCATCATACAAAGTGATACTTTGATAATCCATTCTCCCTATGGGCACATATACTTAATTGGTTCAATGAAAATCAAGACTTTATATCTCAAAGATGCGTAAATTCTCATCGTTGGTTACATATGATCACCGGGACATTGAGTGCCTAATGGTATTTGATCGACCATCAACTGTGCTCAAATGGTTGATGTCTCTAACTTGAAGTTTGATTAAACATTGATTAACTATTAGGGTATTATTAAAGTACACATCATGTAATGGAGATCTTTACATAAACAAATGCCTAGTTGCATACTTGTTGGTCTAATGAATCATCTCAGTACAATATAAAGAGGAACTTTATTATGATTTGTGGAGAGAATGAGTCAAATGACCAAAGTTGCTAGGGTTAACTCCAAAATTGTACAAAATAATGCCTAGTTGTGGCCATTTTTTTTTTCACTGGTGGATATCGAATCCAAGACTTCAGTAAAACCACCACTACTTAGTTGCATACTTGTGCCTATTTTTTCTTTAACAGGTGGATATCAAATCCAAAACGTCGGATAAAATTACTATTACCTTAGCTAACTAACCAGACTACCATTGACACGTGTAAAATAATTGATTTAATCAAACAAAAAACACAAGCTAGATTCTAAAATGGACCCTTGAGAACTCGAATGTAATTCCAATTCCAATATACTTTGCTTGAACGCATTGAAAAATGAAAATTTCTTCCTTGTTCAAAGAGTGTTACACAAATCCAATAAACAAAAAAAACCATACCAAATAAGAAAACATAGATCCAATTTTTTCATAAATAAAACCCCCTCCTCTGTTTCCTCTGTTCTTCATCATCCCTATTGTTGAATATATGTAACATCTTTACAATCAATCCCACTAGAATTCTTCAAGCTCCCCTGTTTCTTTTTCTGATCAGTTTAGATTCTTCCATGCTTATGAAGAGTGAAATTTCAGACAGTAAACCTGGGAAATCCGAGAGATTTCTTCGAGTGTATCTTCGATTGCCTCAATGAAATCACCACTGCTCTTGCTTTTGTTAGAATGAGTGACTCTTCTTCTGCTTATAGAGTCGAAACCCAGTCTCGTATAGCACAATGGAGGATAGACAACTTGTCTTCTTGTACTTACAGGAAGTCCGATCCTTTCAAGATCGGCAACTGGAACTGGTAAATTTGAGCTGACAATTTTATTGAATTTTCATTTATGGGGTATTTGTTGGATTGAATGAATCTGATATTCATTTTTATTTTGATTGAATTGTTGAAGGCATTTATCTGTGGAGAAGAACAAGGTGTTGTATATTAAATTGTATCCGGTGATATCGAATTTGACAAGGGATAATCCTCCAATTGCTTCTTTTATCATCAGAGTGTTCTGTTCAGTTGGAAATCGCCATGCTTTGGTTCATCCAGGTAATTTTTCTGTAAAATCGACGAAGATATTTTTTCTCCCACAACGATTATTTAATCTGATTGATCACGTCAAGGTTGATTTGTTTGATATAATTATTCTGTAAATTTTGAAATATTTAGTATTTGATTAGTAACAATTATTGGAAGATTGTGTGAAAATTGGATTGTGATGCGTATTTGATAAAGCTATATACAGTTCATAAAACTAAATACTAACGGGTGCTAGCTTAGCTGGTGAGACTTGTGATGAGTGATATAATAAGTTTATGATTTAAATCTTGTCATAAGCATTCAGTTGATTTCTGGGATCGACTAAAACCCTGCTCACCCATGTATTTGAGAGTCTTCAAACTCCTGTGGTTGATAATTTAGGCCTCATTTCGCGTCATTTGGCTTCTTAAACAATAGTAGTCTTTTTGTCAACTTTATAGCACACACCTTATGAAAAAACCCGTGTAATCGCTTATTAGAATTGTATTATAACTTGTTTTGGATAAGGTACGACTGCTTGTGCATTGATTGTGTATGCTATCGATTCAAGGAAGAAAACGACTAACTCAATAGGAGCGGCATACGCCAGTTTGTTGCCTTGACTATATATGTTTTTTTATCATTGTGGATGCAGCAGTCACAGACAAACAGCTCAAGACCAATGACGATTTTATCTGGGCAATTGAGGCTCCATTAACTGGGAAATTCATCATTGACATTGAGTTCCTTGATCTGAAGACAGCTTCTAACGTATGTTCTTTTACTTCATTTATTTCTGTGTCTATGATCACATATTAAGAGTGCCATCAGTGGCTTTCCCGGCTTAGAATTGTTATTCTGATTGTCATAGTTATGGTAATTAGTTGTAACGATTTAATCTCATAATAGGATTGACATGATGGTTAGAAAACAGAATATATCCTTCCTAGATGATTAATTTGGTCATTATTGCATCCTATCAAGGCATTTTTGTTCATGTTTCAACTACGAAATTTTTATGGAAATATACAGGGTGGCAAACCTTGTTCTATCTGGGCAGAAGGGCTGACAAAGAGCCAGTCGAATGCAACAGCTCTTTCATCCCTTGGGAGAATGTTGACTGAAAGCATTCACACAGATATCACAATAAATGCCTCTGATGGAACCATTGGAGCTCACCGTGCCATTCTTGCCACAAGATCACCCGTATTTCACAGCATGTTTTCACACAATCTCAAGGAAAAGACGCTGTCAACTGTGAACATCTCTGACATGTCAATTGAAGCTTGCCAAGCTTTTCTAAATTACATCTATGGCTGCATCCAACAAGAGGAGTTTCTGACCCACAGAATTGCTCTCCTTCGTGCAGCTGATAAGTACGATATTTCTGATCTGAAAGAGGCATGCCACGAGAGCCTTCTAGAGGACATTGATACCAAGAATGTCCTTGAGAGGCTCCAGACTGCATCTCTCTACCAATTACCCAGACTGAAAGAAAGCTGCATGAGGTACCTTGTAAAGTTTGGTAAAATTTACGACATTCATGATGATTTCAACGCCTTCCTTCAAGGTGCAGACAGGGAACTCATAGCCGAGATCTTCCATGAAGTCCTCACTGCATGGAAAGGTTTCTAAAATTTGGGTATGTGTTGCTAGTGTGTTGTGCATATAATTGTTTTAACGAAGATTCGCTTGGACAGTATTCTAATGTGCAGGATTTGTAACCAATGAAATGAAGATTCTTTTGTTAGTCCAAACTTGATTGTAAGAAATGTACTCTACCATGAAACGAAGTTTCTTTGTGGATGCTGTGTAATTTACATGTATACAATTTACCATATCAACTCTACATGTCGCATTAAGTTCTTTGACACATACAATTGATTGCTTCAGTTTCCTCTGGTGGAACTTGCTGTTTGAAATTGTTCTCTGTTCAACAAAAACAATCAATTCAATTAACAACATAAGACTTGACATACTGAATAATTCTGGAAAATGATGTCATATATGGTTCTTCTGTTTTCAGCGTAAACTGTTTTATGTAGATGCAAGTAGGAACAATCACTCTCTTGGTAGAGTAGCGTTTCAGAAGTCTATGATCACAGGAAGATTACGTAGTAGGCCACCATCAAAATGGTTGTCGTCAACCTCCAACTAGCAGACATTCGAATCAATCATTCAATGTCAAAAGATCATGACATCTTAGAACACTTGTAATGGATTTAATGATGTTGATAGCATGGTATAAAGCCCTAATTACATCATCTAAAAGAAAACTAGGTATGGTTCTTGGTATTTCAGCTAGGCAGTTAATTCTGTTGTGGTTCAAGATAAAGCAGATGCCTAATTGGCTCAAGTGGATATGTCAAACCAAATAACCTGACCAACTAAAGCTCCCAGTGTGATGTCAATAAAATCCTTATATGCTAGCATTGTGTAGGGGTGTGGAATACATGCGTTGTCACGTTTATATGTGCTAATTTCCCGATGGAGTAATAGTTGTGGTAGATGGTATCACTTGTCCAAGGTTCAAACCCTGTCGCGGAAGGGTTTAGGGGCTATTTTTCGACCAATGGTTTGGGCTAAGATTTTCGCTTGGATGGCCCAAATCTAAATCTTAGGCTTGAGTTTCTAAGAAAAGGCCAAGAAAGTAGGTCATCATGATTTGAAGTTTGAACCCTATGACTTCTCTTTTGTGAAGAGATGAGAAAGACAAAAACCAAACAAACCCCCTATAGCAATTGATGGATAACCTCCACCTAAAACCTACTATGTTCATGTGTGATGTTTGATGGACAAATTTTTTTTTTCCAACTTTCAGTGCAAATAATCTCATTTTGTTTCCTTGCATATAATTATAATTGAGAAGAAAAAGAAACATTGTGTATTTTTCCTCTTTGTAATTGAGAAAAAGGAGGATTTGTTCATGATGGCAATATAATTGTAGCATACACTGTTCATTAATTTCATTGTTCAAGATACACGGAACATTTTCTTCAAATTTCCATGTTCGGTTAGCTATTTTTCTTGGAAAATTGATTCCTTATTATGCACATTTTTGTTGTTTGGTTGTTTATTTACTGTAGGGTTGAAAATCGAACTGTTTTGGTCCAAATCGAAAATCGAATCAACTTTTTCAGTTTCAAATTTTTTAAAATCGAACCAAACATTGAAGAAATCAAATTGAAACCGAACCGACCATATCGGTTTCAAATTTATGTAAATCGAAAACTGAACCAACCTCCTAAAATCGAACCGAGCGACTAAATACATATTTATTATATATATTTTGTCAGTTAAAATCACTTAAAAATGAACCGACCATATCAGTTTCAAGTTTTCTAAAATCAAAACCGAACGGCTTGGTTTTTGATCGGTTCGGTCGATTTTTTCGTTTTTTGTTCAACCCTAATTTACTAGCAGAAAATCAATTCTTCATAAGACTGTTTTTTCACTGCTCATGGAAATCTAAGTCCGAGAAGAGAGGAAACGTTTTCAATTTCCATATCTATTTTTCGTACATCCAAATAGACATTTCATTCACAATCAAGCACATTTCCAAATTCCATGCCCAACTAGTTTAGGGTTAATATGTTTTTTTTTGTTACCTAGCCAACTTACAACCCTAAAATTTTAAATTGTTGAATACAAGGCATCTAAGCCATTTTACGAAACATGATCCAATGGATTAAAATCAGTCTAATTAGTTACATTAAAATAGAGATTTTCTCTATATTGTTTCCTAATTTTTCTCTTGAATTTCCTATTTTCTCTCTTCTTTATCAAATCAAACCAGAATAACCCTACCTATTCGATAAAAAAAATCTGTTCTAGATGTTATAACTTGCCCTCATTTGACCCACATGAATCAAATTAAAAATAATAATTTTAAAAAAATACATTTGTAAACAAAAATGTTAGGAAACTATGTTTTACAATCAGAATGACGTGACAAAATCTCGAAAAAATGATAAAATTTCAAAAGAGTTTATGTGTATCTCGAAGTTGTAAAAAAAACTTCCTCACACGATGCCACATCTCGAGTTTATACAAGTATTCTTGCATATAACTCCTTGCTTACATCTCTTTTTCTCTACTGATTTTTTGAATCAGTTCATCCCATTTGAACATACTGATTGATTCCTTCAAAAAGGTTGTGGATTCATAAAGTGAAATTCTTCCACTACTTTCCGTTATTTGTAAATTGCAATTACAATCTTCTTCTTCTTTCTCAACCAGAGCCTTTAAAAACAAGGCAAAGGAGTCTCTCTTTTTATCACTTCTTTCAACACAACACACATAACCCAACCCCCTCTCACTCTCTATTCTCCTCCATTTGATAAAATGATTAAGAAGAGAGACCCCCTTTTCTTTCTTCTTCTTCTTCTTCTATTCTTCTTGTCTATCTTTTCTTCTACTACTTCTGCACTAAAAAAGGTGAGCATTGTTTGTACTAACAAAAAAAAAAATATATATATATATATATATATATATATATTTTGATGGGTTTTGCATTTTTAGTCAACTTTCTACCATTTCAAGTAGAAATCCTGCAATGGGTATCTTTGTTTATGTCGAAAAGTTCGATTTTTTCTGGGAGTTTGTTGAGTTTTCAAGTACAAAACTGATCTGGGGTTCTCTAGATTTGTTGCTTACATGTTTTTTAATCCATTGTGGTGCAGTCATATGTGGTGTATTTAGGAGGACATTTTCATGGACAAGATGTTACAGAATTCGATCTTGAACTAGTGAAAGAGTCTCATTATAACTTGTTAGGTTCTTTCACTGGAAGGTGAAGTGTTTGTATGGATTTACTATTGTTCATTTTTCGCCATTTCATTTGCACAAAAATTAGTCCTGACTTAGAATCTTGCATTGCAGTGCTGAAAATGCGAAAGAAGCAATTTTCTACTCGTATACAAGATATATCAATGGGTTCGCGGCAAACATGGAAGAGGAAGAAGCTGAGGCATTATCCAGTAAGAGATTTAGCATTTTGGATATTGTTTGTTCCTCTGTTATGTTGTGTTTTACTCAGTCATATATGTTGTATTAGACTTGTTGAGTAGTTGTTTTCAATAAAAATGACTTAATGTTACTATGTTTTTGTTTGTTCAATGTAGAGCACCCAAATGTGGTATCTGTTTTCGAAAATAAAGGAAGGAAATTGCACACGACGCGTTCATGGCAATTTCTTGGGTTAGAGAAGAGTGGCGGTGTCATTCCAGCTAACTCCATATGGAAGAAGGCGCGATTTGGTGAAGATACCATCATAGCTAACCTTGACACTGGTAACCAATTTTTTCAGACTAATTTAACTAATAGGGTTTCGATTATGATCAAAATTTGATTAATGTAACATTGCATGCTTTAATAGAATAATAATTACCTTGACAACCATATACATGTATTTGAGCAAATGATCTGATATGCCTCCACTTTGTCTCCCTTGTTTTCTTAACACATGCATATGGGATATGGACTTTTGATCTTCATACTGTATATAGGTCTTTGACTTGATTAAATTACATCATCTTTCAACCTATTCTCTTAATCTATGATTCATTATGGAAACTGATATGACTAATCCACTTGGTTTATTGCCATGAAAAAGTGCTTTTTTTTTTTTTTCTCAAAGCAAGCTGGGGTAAATATACTGTTGTGTTAATATTGAAAACGAAAAAACAACCAAAAAAAAAACTTACTTTAGAAACCAAGCAACAAAAGGACCTTAGAATCACAAGTACAAAAAAAAATTGTTGAACAAAACCCTAGATTTATCGATGCACGCACGAGTATGAGTATGTATGTTTGACAAAAAAATATTTCATAATACTAAAGTTTCAACACAACTATTCAATTCAAACATGAATGAAAGTTGAAAAAAAAAATTAATGTAGAATGTAAATGGTGGTTGATCATGTTGGCCCTACAAAACAAGATTTTTTTTTTTTTTTTCAAAAAAGGTGAGCTATTGAAGAATGCTGAAACAAAATTTGCCAACAATACTTCTACTTCCATGAAAAAACAGGCCTTGATTAGCAATATTTCCTCCAACTATTCTCTTTTTCCTTCTTCTTTTTGTCTACTTTTGCCCACATTTTAATGTACATCACTGCTAGCTAGTTTGACATATTTTTTGGTTTTTTTTTTCCTTCAACTTTGGTTAATGGGAGTATGTAACAGGTGTCTGGCCAGAATCTGAAAGCTTTAGTGATAAAGGGTATGGACCTATTCCTTCAAGGTGGAGAGGATTCTGTGAGAAAAAAACCAAGAATGGATTTCCTTGCAACAGGTCCCCATTTTTATCCTTTATCTTGTCCCAAGTAATGTTTGTTTTTTGTATGTCTGTCTCATTCCGTGGTTAGAAGTCTAGTTTTCGAAAATACTAGAAAACCAAGTTTTTTACAATTAGAGTGGCGTGGACGTGATCTTGAAATAACGATGAAATTTCCAAAGTGTTTATATGTATCTCGAGGTTGTAAAAAACCTCCTGATGATGATCCACGTCATCCTAATTGCAAAACATGGTTCTAATTGGAACCGGAAGTTTAGTTAACACTCAGAAGCACATGCTAATTAGAAGTACAAACAAACACACTAAATGAGGTTAAGTTTGTTGTGATTCCTTTTCGATTAATAATGTAACACTTCTCGGATTCAAAAACGAATACCTCAGAACACTCTTATAGAATAAGCTAGTCAGTTAATGTCGCTATTGAAATGTGTTCATTTTGCATAGGATAGCATGATAAGGTGACTTAACTCACTTTGTTTTCGAGCTGTTTTTGGAACCTTTAGTTGTGTCATATTCAACTTTTTTCAATTTAGTTGAACTGGTTGTCGCAGGATTAGGGTTTGTCATTACTGTACAGGGTTTGTCATTTACTATACAAGGGTTTATTCAAAACTTGAAAATGTTGAACAGATACCCATCCCATTGTCATGCCTACTTTTAACAAAGGAAGAATTTTCCTTTCGGCAGATTCAAAATTTTGCCTTCAAGTTGTATAAAAGTGTTTGAAAAATTATCCAGAAAGTGACCTCTTTTGTAGTGAGTAGGCCATTCGTCTAGAACTTCCATGCAAAAACAGTCTTAATTCCAATGTTTCAAGCTGTCTGATTGGCTTGATTGATGTCTAGCATGTGCTTATGATAAATGTATTTTCTTGATTGAATCCTACAATATTAGACAACCCAGACCCTAGGTGGATTAACATGAACCCTATTTCAAATATTGGTTGGTTTAACATTACTAAAAGTGGTTTAGTTACTAAAAGCGCACGTCATCTCAGACTGATCAACTGAAAGAGCGTAATATTTCTCAAACACATTTACTTCTTGAAGGAGGCAGTAGAACGCATGCATGACGTGCGTTCTCTGTCAGCAAGCAAATGTGTAAATCTACACATTTGCAAGCCAGATTATGCATTTTAGTTGACCCAAAACCATCATGAATGGTTGTGGATTGTCACTTGAAAAGGCCATATATGCTTTATTCTTTCTAGATTAGACTCAATTTCTTTTTCGACTTATTTTGGACCACATGAAACCATGCGCATGAGAGCATAAGAAGCAGTGCGCACTCTCACCACAATAATTTGGTCTAATTGGCTAAAAATCATACAGGAAATTGATAGGTGCAAGGTACTTCAACAAGGGATATAGTTCAGTTGCTGGACCACTCAATTCCACCTTTGAATCTCCTCGAGATACGGATGGTCACGGCACTCACACCCTGTCGACGGCAGGTGGTAATTTCGTGCCCGGTGCAAATATATTTGGTTTCGGCAATGGGACTGCAAAAGGAGGGTCACCTAGAGCCCGGGTGGCCGCCTACAAGGTATGCTGGCCACCGGTGCACGGTGGTGAGTGTTTTGATGCTGATATCATGGCTGCATTCGAGGCTGCTATCCATGATGGTGTCGATGTTTTGTCTATCTCACTTGGTGGGAGTGCTGGTGACTACTTCGTGGATGGTCTTTCGATCGGATCATTCCACGCGGTTAAACACGGTGTTGTCGTTGTAACCTCAGCTGGTAACAGTGGACCAGTTGATGGAAGTGTCTCGAACATATCTCCGTGGATATTAACGGTTGGTGCAAGCACGATGGATCGGGAGTTCCCTAGTTATGTTGCACTTGGTAGTAAGAAGCACCTAAAGGTTAGTTTTTTCTGTTATTGTTAGTTCACTAATTAGAGTTCATTCTACTAATCATCCTCATTTTTAAATTTTTTTCTGCGACTCATTCTGAAGTTTTCAGCTTTTCTAACTAATCAACGACGTTTAATTATCATCGGTTCAATGCAGGGAGCAAGTCTTTCACAGAAGGGCTTGCCAGCAAAGAAGTTTTATCCACTGATCAGCAGTACTGATGCTAAGGCACCTAACGCACCAGCACCAGACGCGTAAGATCATATCGAGTTTAAGAACTTATTCGTTTACATTCACTAATTAAATGTTTTCGAAGTAGTGTTGTTTGTTATTTACTTCAAGTTCTTGATCGAAAATGTAGTCAACTATGCAAGGCAGATTCACTAGACTCATCGAAGGTGAAGGGCAAGATCTTGGTGTGTCTACGAGGTGAGAATGGGAGAGTTGAAAAGAGCCAAGCTGCACTTCAAGCGGGAGCAGTTGGAATGATTCTAACCAACGATATCACCACTGGAAATGAAATCATTGCCGACGCTCATATGCTCCCAGCTTCGCATATTACTTACACTGATGGTCTTGCTGTCTACTCTTACATCAATTCTACTAAGTGAGTTTCTAGTGTCTGAAATGTGTAAATGGTTTTTGTCTGTGCTAGCAATTGCTTTCTGAAGTTTCATGGGTAACATTTCAGGAACCCAACGGCTTACCTTACACGGGCAAAAACTCAATTAGATGTTAAACCAGCTCCATTCATGGCTGCATTTTCGTCTAAAGGACCTAACATCATTACTCCAGAGATCCTCAAGGTCTGAAGTTCACAACGAATTCGTCTAGATTGAACTATGTAACAAGTTTATGTGTACTTATTGTTGTTTTTTCGTGTTTGATTTGTGTGCTGCTATGTTCAGCCTGACATCACTGCACCTGGAGTGAGCGTCATAGCTGCATACAGCCGAGCCGTTGGGCCTACAGATGGACCTGATCCACGCAGAGTTTTCTTCAACACCGAGTCTGGAACATCAATGTCATGCCCACATATTTCTGGCATCGCTGGCCTTCTCAAAACTATGCACCCCGACTGGAGCCCAGCAGCAATCAAATCCGCAATCATGACTACCGGTGAGATACCTAGTTTCGCCTAGATTTCAAAACGTGACCACACTGTACTAAAGTTTGTTTGTGTCGATATTCTTTTCAGCAAAAACGAAAGATAACCAGGGTCACCCAATGCTAAACTCATCATACACGGAGGCCACACCATTCAGCTACGGTGCAGGACACGTCTGGCCAAATCATGCCATGAACCCTGGACTAGTTTACGACTTGACTACAAACGATTACTTGAACTTCCTGTGCTCCCTTGGCTACAACGCAACCCAAATCACTATATTCTCAGGCGAACCATACAAATGCCCCAAGGCTTATAGTCTCATGGACTTCAACTATCCTGCAATAACTGTCCCTAGTCTCTCTGGCTCAACCACTGTGACGCGGAGAGTCAAGAATGTAGGTTCTCCAGGAACATACACAGTATCGGTTCAGCAACCTAAGGGGATTTTGGTATCGGTTAAGCCCAAAACATTGAAGTTCAAGAAAATTGGTGAAGAGCAGACATACAAGGTCATTTTCAAAGCTAAGAAAGCTGGTGCAGCTAGTGATTATGTATTTGGAAGGTTGATATGGTCAGATGGCAAACATACTGTAAGAAGTCCAATTGTAGTGAAATCAGCATAGAAGGCTAATTAGGGTCTGGGGGGGCTCCATCAATATTTATTTAAGGCCTTCCTTCACTTAATGGTTTTAGGTTGAATATATTGATGTCAACAAGTAATAAAACTGTTAGCATTACAGGAGAAATAGAAATAATTTTTAGTATCAATCCGTCTTCTTTGGCTTTAATGAACTCTTGCTCTGCTCCTAAACAAGTATTCGATCTTCTCGTGGCCATTACGCATATCTTCTCTTCTAAGAAGTCCAATTGTAGTGAATATGTTGTGTGGACTGTTTTTCAAGAGCGTATTTTAACCACAGACAACTTGAGTCGACATGGTATTCAAGTCAACAGCTACCGCTGCTTGTGTATTTTAACCAGCTCAGGGAAGTCTCTTTCGCATGGTTTATGTTTGATTCGGGACTTTTTCTTTTACGAGTCCTGTTTACCAAAAGAACAAAAATGTTCCAGACCAGGATCGTTTCTTCATTATTGTTTAGACAGTATTTGAATCTTAATAGCTTATACAATTTCAGAATGCAAAGTAACATGTTTACTACTATCCGAATTCCTGAAACAATTTCACTAAAGAAATTATTTTTCCACCCAAAGAGAGCTTGGCATGCAATACTAAATTCAACGAAGTAGATCAAATAACATCACTATAGTTGATTAAATATTATTAACTAGCTCTGTAACTAGTATAGACCATTTGGAGATAAATCTTTATTAAATCTTTGTAACTAGCTCTGTAACTAGTATAGACCATGAGCATAAGATATCATTGTTCAAGAAAAATTGCTAAATTCTTTGGAAAAAGAATGTTGATAACTCGCTGAAAGCTAGTAATATTCTCACAATTGAATGTATATAGTGTTTCTAACCCCCGAATAGGTACCCAGCAGCCTGTTCCTCGTTACCATTGAATAGTTTAAGTGCTTGAACTACTGCATCCCTCCCAAAACCAAGCTCGCAGAGTTTCGTTACTTTCGCTTCAAAGTCAGATCCCTATAACCATAAACATCATCAGCAATTTGATCAAAAGATCAAGGTTACGTAATTATGTCAGAAAAAAATGGAAATTAAACAAATGCCAGCAGATTGACTTTACCTGTGCCACTTGACCTTGCGCAATTCCTGTAACAGAGAAACTTCCTTTAGGATGAGATTAGAAATAAAAAAAACAAGAAACACATGATGTTCTAATGAAGAATTTGCGATGTGTTTTTTCCTAGTTTCAAAGATACGGGAGTGTATTTTAGAATTACAACAGATTATTATCCAGGCATTATGAGCTATGGCTTGGGACATTTCCAAATAGTCTGTTGTATCTTGATCCTACATGTAAAAAGAAAACAAGTAAGCCGGGGGCAATGAATTTCCATAACTTACCAGAAGGCTGCGCTCGAGAAGGCACACTAACAGTTGCCTCTTTTATTCCAGAAATTTCCTAAAAAGTATAAGTGAAAATGCCAAGGTCAAAAGCACAAGTTAGAAACATAAGATTAAGGGGACTTGAGTGTTGACAGGAAAAGTTAATTACTAGATGAAGGAATAAAACACCAAGTATAGCATAGAATTGCTATAATAAAAACTGTAAAAGACTAGTTGCATAAAGTTTCATGCATGCTTATCAATGATTACATTTATGCAGAAACCGTACACAGAGACTAATCAGTTAAAAGTTCACTTACTGAAGATGATGCCGCGTCTTTCTTGAGATACCTCTCTTCATCTAAAAAACTAGGTGGAATGTCCTTTTCTGCATTATGCAGGTTTTCAATCCTTTAGAGAGTAAAAACTAACTACCACAAAAATTAACAAACGCAAATTACAACATGAAGATCACAAGCTTAACCTTGCAAAAAAGGTACTGAAACTTCTCCGCCACCAACTCTGAGGACATTATCTTTTAAATCTATACTACACTGAACATAGAAATTTGGTTAGATAATAGATATAAACAAAGAATATGCAATATGCCAAGAAACAAAAATTCTGAACTATCATGTTACTTACCTGGTGTTTACGAAGCATATCGAGCCCAAACAGGAACTCCATATTTGGAGAATCTAAAACCATGAAGGAGCAGTGGTAAAACACATTTCCAATCTGGCACAAAGAATGTACAAGTACATTAGTGACCCAGTAAGAGTTCAGTTTATATTGACATGAACCATAAGCAAAGTGAAAGACAGAGTGAAATACTTTATACTTGCAAGATAACTGGAATTATATTTAGAATAGTTCTGGCAAAGTTAACATGCTCTAATTAAACAATTTAGGGGTGGTTAGTGTAAAACAAAAACTCTTATCGTTTGATTTTTTACATTTTTTTTCATGGAAAACCATAAAAGTAGCAGAGGGAGGAGAAAATACGAGGGAACAATTCAGCCCATGATGGTGAAGAGACTGTGTTTTGAGTTTTCCATGGAAAAATATTCTTTGCCATGGTTTTAAGAGAAAACATATGGCTGGAAGGTCACACTGTCACAAGTTCTATCCTCTCTCCCCTCTCTCTTCCCCCCTTCTTTTTTTAGTTCTCTCTTCCCCCTGTCTTTTTTCAGTTTTTTATGGTTTTCCATGACAAAACGGATTAAACAATCCTACTACTGTGTCAATTATTTTAAAAGGCATGTTTACTATAAAACAAACTCACTCAGAAGTTTTCTTTGGTATAAATGACACAGCACATTACAAAATCTTTGAAGTACCAAACTACTGTCATACAAGAGGAAAAAAGAAACTGCCAATGAATAGGTACCAACAGAGCAGAGATTAGCTGTTATATCTATCAGAAACTGATTAAGGGATTTTAATTTCTGTTTGGAGGAAAGCACATGCTGCGGGGGTGGGGGTTTCATTAATAAACTAACATTAAGGGAAATATGTGTCAACTCCAAATATTTATGGAACATGCTTTTTAGATGTCAATTCAAAAATCCAAATGAAAAAATAGCACCTCATGCAGATATCCAATGACCGAGTAGTAATAGAAGGGAACACACACATACATACATCAGGCATGTATGAGTTTCTGACTGTGACCATACAATCAGTAAACAAATTACCTTTATGGGTGCTACATGAATTCTGCCCAGTATTTCTGATTGGCCAACACCATGAGCAATGCCCTTAAACCGTGTATCCAATAGTCTCAATAATCTGATATAACAACCCAACATATATTATACAAAGTATAAGAACAGACCTTTCATTTCACTGAACCACTAGCAAAAGATAGTATAACACTGAGATTCTGAGAACAACTTTATAGGTTCTACTCGGACACACTCCCATAAAAAACAAAAAATAAAAATAACGAATATAATGTTGCAACCGACAACCCTTCTTACAGACAAAACAGGACCTACCCACATCGCTCAGCACAGCTTTTAGATATTATGGTTGATTGTGCACCACTATCAACAAATGCCTGGAAGAAGGGAAAAAGTAAGTTAATATATCAAAAGAAGAAAAAAGTTGTTAAAAATGAAAGTGAGATACAGTGAGCAATGTATAAAAATACTATCAATCATGTATAGTACATATTGAACCAAAAGTTGGACATGTATGTTTAATCTTTTATAACCAAGATGAAGAATATTATTCATTCAAAATAAATAAAAACACTAAAATGAGAAGCTCGCAATGGGAAAGAACATACAAATCTTGCAATATCCAAAGTTGGACATGTATTAACTTATTTGAATTTTCACTAGCAAATCAACTTGTGTATACTAAACCAAACAGAATTAGAAATAACTAATAGAAGTTCCATGAAACATTTCAACCTTCAAAGATAATTTTTTTCCAAAGAAAGGGAGTCTAGTAAACTGACGAATATTACTTTGAACCACCCCTCCCTCCACTCAACCACAGAATCAACCTGGTGTCATGACTCCATTTCTTTTGAGCTCTGCTCAACCTTTAATGACCCTTCCACCCTCTCAAACCACCAGCACTATCAGTGACTTCCTTGTTCCCAACCATATATTCAATCTTATCCAAAAAAATATATGGTTTGATGTAAAGGAGGATGCTTAATAAGCATTAGCATTTCTAAATTCATAAAAATGACAAATATGAGAATTATTGGAAGTTGGAATGGGGAAGAAAATCATACATAAAAGAAACTTGTGCCCATTCAGTTGCATATGTCACACATTCTTATTTCGTGATTTTCCCAACATGCAGTCCACATTTTCATCTATTTATTGTGTTCATTGTATCCATATGACCCTAGATCAATCCAAAGTTCGGGCAAATCTCCTTCGAACCAATTTCATAACTATTCCATTCATACTTTTTCTAAACTTGAAGACCACAATATTTTACTAAGCCTGGTTTCACAAATGAAAGAATGTTAGCAATATATCAGAGTATGTGATATTTAAATACAAATAATTTCCATGATTTTTTGATATTTTGGGGGGGGTTTATTTTTTTCCATGGAAACCCCCAAAAAAATAGTGGAGTTGAGCTAGCAAATGGGAAACATTTTAATCTCATGATATTAAAAATAACTATCTTTCTTGAGTTTTCCATGGAAAAGTATTCTTAGCTACCCCTAGAAAAAATAATTTTCCAGGATTTTAGGAGAAGATATGTGGCGAAAGGTCATAACTTCCATGCTCACTCCCTCCATTCTCTCCTCGCTTCCACTATGCCTCAACATGTTTTTATGATTTTCCATGGAGAACAAAAATTAAACACACCTTAAGATACAAAGAATTTCCATGATCTTTTCTTATCAGAGAAGATAGCCGATAAAATGAAATTTTATTTAAACCAAGTAGAAATCTAGAAACTGTTTCCTGCATCCAAGACCGGCAGCTTTATCATGTGATGGAAACATAAAATAAAATCCTAATATGCCAATAATAAATGTTCGGGTTACCACCTTTAGAGGTACTCCATTCACTTCCATGTCCACATACAACATAACCTGTCGTGAAACATTATAAAAAACAAATTATCAGTTTTTCTAAGACTAATAGCAACAATGTATAAAAAAATTAACAATAATAAAGAAAAGTTTTAAAATGGAAAGTTGGAAATATCACATACCACCCTTGCAAAAGCTTCAGGGTTATATTCTAGTGCATTTGCCCAGTTCTCATCAATTCCTTTCTGCAATAATCAATATGAAAGTTACAAAATAATCGAACAAACGAAGATTTTCTGCAATAATCAATATAATAGTTAACATTAATTTATTTTTATTTAAAAAAAAAAGGAAGATGCTATAAAGGTTGACGCTCAACATATAATGATACAAGAAAGGTTACCCATAAATTGTTATATGGTTATAAGAACTGAAAATGATCTTATGAGAGTATCATTGTTGGAAAAGGTTTAAGCAGAGGAACCACGCTGGTTTGCTTTAGTGCTTTGATACAGATAAGTCCAAGTTATGGTTATCCTACCAAATTGTGTGAATAATCTGCCTAAGTTCCAGTTTACTTGGAAATGCATGATTCTTCTCATCCAAACATTGTCCACAGGGCCTGCAGCTTCATTAAACAGCTGAAACTGGGATGATAGCTTGACTGAAATAAAGCCTCAATTTGAGTGAAATGTTCCTTCTGTTTCTCTTCTTCACAGTTATTTTTGTGGTTTTGGGGCTTATAACTCCTAGTTTCCGTTAGATATAGCAATAGGAAGGGAACAATCCAGGGAACAAATATAGTCTTTATAACCTCGTGCATGCATCGTATACTAACCAGATTACTCTAGAAGAACCTTTCTTTCAGTTAAATTAAATCAGTGTGAGGAGGACAGTGTTTCATATATGAGTAAAACTGAACTCTTCTCCCATCCCCCCCCCCCCCCCCCCCAAATTATCAAGACAAGGAGGTTCACCATCCATCCAGTCCTCAAAGTAAAGAAGAAGAAAAAACCGTGAGTTCTGATTATGTTGTTTTGAGATGGAAAATTTTACTCTTTGGCGGAGTAACTAACCTAAATGTCTTTTCACTCTTATTGTAAACTACACAACATTATGCAATAAATCCTGCACAAATAAGGACTCAAACCTGGCGGATGGCAGCTTCAATTTTCCTTTGTGATTCTACATCAAAAGGGTCTGCATACAATAATGCCTAGCGATCACAAAATAAAATAAACATTAGCATGATCAATTTTTGGCTTGGGTTCACTTCAAAAGAAGTTCACACGCTATTTCTCTCTTCTTCTTTTATCTCACTGGCCATTTCTATTCCTTGGTGGCTTAAATACTTACAAGTTCTTCTTCCTGCTTACGACGTAATTCAGATCTTTGTTGATGGCGTTCTCGCAAGATGTTCTGCAATTTATTGAGATCATTCCCCAAGAACAGCTTGTGCGAACTCGGGATCACTCTGTAAACAAGTTATATCAAGGATTATGAATTGAATCACTAAAGTAAATTTGTAGAAATGATATTAAGCGTCCTATAAGTAAAAAATAAATACAGGACCAATAACAACAACCAAACAGTGACAGCATAATCTGCTGAAATTTCAAACCAAGTAACCAACCCTCAAATATTATGTGGATAAGTGAACTACTCTTCAATACATTGTCAAAATTTATACTCACTCTCTTCTGATCAATACAGCAATCTTCAACTTCAGCAAATAATAATAATATGAATGCATGAAGATAGCCTCATCTTATGTGCCGTTTGTCCACTGCTGCAGCCCTACTCAATACTTGGTTCTCCGAAACAAACACAGACAGAGACCAAGATACGACACAGATACAACTAAGCGAGAAATATCAAACAAATGGGACACATAACGGGAAATATACCTCTATAAAAAAGGAAAACAAATGTAAAATTTTAAAACTCGAGCCATGTATGAGTACATTCGTATGAGTGATTAAGAAGTGTGAACCTCATCTTGTGTACAAACTTGTCAATAAGTGTTGAACTAGTGTCATGTATGACATGGCATCACACAGACACCTTGATGGTCAACATAAGAGTTAAAACATACACATTAAAATTAGTTAAAATAATCACTCATAACCACATACTCATCCTGATATCTATGTGCTTCCATCTAAAAACAAAATCACAATTCAAGATTTTTAAACGATGTAATGCATCCACTTCTAACCATGATATTCTCATAAAGGTATCCTTGTCTCTACTCAAAACCACTCCTATATCTTCCAGAAAATTAATCCTCCACGGCTCCATATTTTCCTATTTAACTGGCATATAATCAAGATATGCAGAAGTCCTCCCCCTCCTCGACACCTTGTATTTTATTGAGTGGTACTATGTTTGTCCACATTGATTTTGCAGTTTTATTTACGATCAATTTTGTATATTTACATGTTCCTCTTGTTTCTTTCAAATCACTATTACATTAGCTCAAAAAATATGTATCATGATTCTCTTTCACGTTCTATTTGGTTGTTGTGTCTAAGCGATGCCCTCCCTAAATTTAAGTATATTGAGCTCTTCTACCACAAACTTTATTTGTTTTTGTGTGATAGATGCTTAACAAATGACATGGAACACTCTATAGAAAAGTTGCAAGGTTTCAAAAGCTATCAGTAACAGCCACCCGTTGCAATCAATATCTAAATGCATGCAAACTTCCCAAAGATAGCAAAGAAATATGAAAGCCTTGTTCAGTTAAAGTGAGTTCAAACACGTAACAACCAAAATAATAAGCCTTCACATAAGGTAGTCAAACCTTCCACACTTTTAAAATTTACTGGGCAGTCATAAAATGTAACTCAGGTATGATATGCATTACTCCAATTCATAAACACAATGAACGATAAATTAATCCTGAATTTTATACAAACAATTAGAACACCTTGCATAACTTAATCTTGGAGAGTATAAGTGCAAAACATCATACCTGAAGTAGTTGTCCCATCATATTAGCATCATTTCGAATACGTTGTTGGAAAGCTCCAGGGTTTACAGCAGAGCCATCAGGATTGATACTTAAATCTTCGTTAGATGATGCACTGAAATGATTTTGATTTAGTCGTCAGATATTATTACCTATTGAAGCAAAATTTTTTTCTTTTGTTTTATTTTTATTGATATAGATGTAAAATGATAACCCAAAAATAACAGAAGAAGAAACAGATGAACCTACACCTACACTATCTATATTGGACAATCACATACTCTTTAAATTATTAACCCAATCACTCAATGGAAGTTTATTCTTTTGAGTTTCGATTGTGAATTAGAAATTGTGTATATATGTTTCTCTATGTGTTCCTCTTTATCCATATCCTTTTTCTGTGTTATAATTTCGAAACAATTGCTTCAGTTTGGTTGGTGAGAAGCCCATGTGTAATTCTCCAAATATTATGGGGATCATGGATGAGGACATTGGCTTGAACACAATGGAACAATCCTGTTAAATATTTAGGATGGTTCCGACAATGATTTTACAATCATACAATCAACATTTTCAATTTAGTTCTATTAAATGTACTAATTGGAAACAACAAAGTCACGGATCTAACGTACATAATCTAATCGCACAGTCTTGAAATTGGTAAAAGCTATACATTTCATAATGTTCCAAATTTTGTAGAAATTTTCAAAATTTTCCATTACATTGAATGATTACTAGCTTGCAAAGCATTAACTCTACACCAGCTAACAAAATAATAACATAATCATACCTAGAGGCATTCGCTTTCGACACCATGATTATCATATCTCCATCCTTTATCCCCAGTGCACTCAATCGATTCGCATTATTCATCTCATTCCCATTATACAACAACTGCTGCTGCTGCAGCGAAACACGAGTCTACAAAACAAAACCAAATCAAAATTTTCAGTAAACCCAATAACTTTCCAATAAAAAATCAATCTTTTCATTGTTAAGTAGATGAAATCACCTCAACTTCAAGTAAAGCTTTCAAATTTTCAACCTACAAGAACAAGACCAACAAAAGCAGATTCAAAACTAAACCCATTAAAGAACATAGCATACAATGTCATTAAAACACATAAAAATTGAAAATTTAGGGTTTTGAGAAAAAGGGGGTTTGATGGAATTGCTTACAGATTCATCTGGATCGACGTCGAGTGTGATGAATTGTTCATCGGCAGTCATTACAGTGAGCTTCATCTTCTCTTATGGAATCAAAAGGATGTTTTGGAGATTTGGGGTTTGGGTTTCAATGGGTATTTGAAGAAGACGATCTCTTGCAGAGGAAGAAAGATCTCTTTGACTTCGTTAGACTCTTTTGAGAGAAAGTAGAGTTTTCGGTCACTGGTCACTTTGGAATAAATATATGTTTAAAATATATAATTTTTATTTTAAAATATTGATAATCAAAATTAATATTATCACATAATTCAAAGGACATCGATTGTGTTAAACACCAAATTAAATACATTTGATAATATAGTTTATAGTAACAAAGTAGAATTAGTGATGATATGTGGTATTAGAAAAGCGAATAAAATCTAGTTTCTCTTGGTATTAGAGTCGAAAGGTTATGTTCTATAGTGGTGAGACGGTCACGCCTTGCTGGAATATGCTTAACCTACGGAGTGGTTTGAATTGTGATAGGTGGTGTGCTGGAAAGGCGTCGCTAACCTATGGAGAGGAAATGGTGTTACCAAATCATATTTCACACGCTTCCAAAATTGATTTTTGAAAAAATTCCCAAGTTTAGACACTCTTATAAGACCGAGGACATTAATAATTACTCATGTTTTATAAAAATATCATAAACTAACTATAACTCAATATAACACATAGAAAACGATTAACTTAGTTATGATGAGGATGAGGATGAGGAAGAGGAAGAAGAACGCGCAGAATAGGGAGGCTCGTGTTTGTTGTTTGGATGGTTGAAAGAGAGACTAAACAACCAGATAAAAGAAAGAAAATATAGAGCAACAATAATTTAGATCCATGTGAAAAAAATGGAAATGAAAAATAAAATAAAAAAATGAGGAAAATATATAAACCTTTTAATAATAAGTACTATAATATATATATATATATAGTACAAAATATTTTTTGTTTAAAAAACAATTCTTTGTATTTCCAAGGTAATTTTGTGAACCAAGTTAATTGTCTTTTACTTAAAATTCTTATAATAGAAATTCTAAATGACAAGGAAACGGGCTAGGAAAGGGAGGTGGTGGAGTGGGACCGTCCTACCCGCTTCGAGATGTACGCACCAAAAATGACGTTACGCATCCTAAGCGGAGTGGACAGTCCCTACCCCCACCACCTCCCTTCCCTCGCCCGTTTCCTTGCTGTAAATAGACCTCCAGCTCAAGCTACCTTCTCTCATCGTCTTTACAGTTTTATTTTTAGCTTTCATCCTCTACCCTTACTTTAGCACTACGGTCCCTTCACATACCATATTATTTTTCTTTCATAATTTATTTTTCCCCACCAACTTTAAAAGAATAGAGGGGTTTTTTAAGGTAAAAAAATTGTAACCCTCTTACTAGACATGGATGTTTTGGGAAAAGAGAAATTCTAAAATGTCAAGGAAACGGGCGAGGCAAGACACGTGGTGGGGTGGGAAACGTTCATTCAGCTCCGAGATGCCGGCGACCAAAAATGATACACGCTCCTCGAGCCGGGGTGGACGGTCTCACCCCGCATTGTCTTTCCTCGCCCATTTCCTCACCCTTTCCCTTGACAATTTAGAATTTCCCTTTGGAAAATACAACCATTGTAATGTAAACTTATAATGGTAAACATTGATTATGCTTGTTTGAGATCATCAAACTAAGAATCAGATGAAATAATGTAACTTGATGTTCAAGAGAATTGGAGCATTACTTTAAATGTAGATTATATCAATGTACCAAGATCACTGTGGAAACCGCAAAAATAAGGTGGACAAAAAACACCAACATCCTCTTCATCGTACTTTTCTTCCCATCTCTTCATTAAAGCCCCACTTTCAAATTACCCGGCAAAAAAAAAAAAAAAAAAAAAAACCAAACATCAAAGATGATAATATCATCTCCTCTGCAAAGACCACTGCAACTGAATGCAACTTTTTCTCTATTTCTTTCACCAAATCAAAAGCTCTATTCAAGAGGGTCTATATGTTTTCATCACAAGAAGAAATGGAAGCCATTGCAAACTTTGTGTGTAAGTGTTGTAAAGCCAGTCATTAAAGAGAGTAGTTTAAGAATCGATGGCGAGGATGTGTTGATGAATGTACCAGAGAATGTGGTTCTAACACCATCCGTCGATGGTTCTGTGTTTCTGGGTGCTACTTCAAGTCAGAGCAGTTCAAGACATGTCTTCAAGCTTGGAGTTCTTAAGTAAGTGATTATGTTTTAGTTTCGTGAGATTTAAATGTTCTTTATTTAAGTTTTTGGGATTAATTTGGGTACACTCAAATCATGTAAAAATTTGTTTGAACAAAATAATTATCCAACATCTATCATTTATAAGGCACACAAGATGTACACGTTTGGAATACTAAACCTCTTTGAATTATCCATGAATTAAATTGTCCAGGTGCTTATACACAGTAGTATCATGTCAGTAGTTGTACAATTGGTATCAACCGATGTGTGTTGTAGTCTCACGACCTCACTCTCTTTCGCCATGCTCTCGCTTTCGCTTGATATATGATTGGATTTGCTCTCTCTACAAGTTTGAGCTTTTAGAGAATCGGTAATTTATCATATTATCAAGATCATGGGTTCAAGTCTCGTCCAGCACAAACATCAGATCTGGAAAAATGCCACCCACTCTAATGCAACCCCGAACCATAAAAATCAAAATAAATATATGAATTTAAGGTCTCAAGGCATTTATTTCGAAAAAAAAAATTTATATTTATACAGTTTTCACAAAACATTTCACCATACTGTAAGATTAGCTTGTCAAAATGCATATTTACACTTCCAATCATTCAATGGCTAAACTGTGGGTGCTCTGAAAAAATTAGACTTAGAAAAGCTGACCTTTTTAAGTGTGTGTTAATGGTACAGGGATGTGAGATTGCTGAGTTTATTTAGGTTTAAGATATGGTGGATGATACCAAGATTTGGGAACTCAGCAATTGATGTTCCAGCTGAGACCCAGATGTTACTTTTGGAATCCAGGCAAGAAGAAGAAGATGGTGTTGTTGGTTCTACATCTTATACCTTGTTCTTGCCAGTGTTGGATGGAAACTTCAGAAGCAGTTTGCAGGGAAACAATGCAAATGAGCTCCAATTTTGCATTGAAAGTGGTAAAATTTATATACCCTTTTATTTTAAGGTTGAAATTTGTGTGTTTTGAGTTGTGGGTATTTGTGTTTTGGAAGAATGGTTTTGAGTTTGTATGGAGTTGATGGGTCGGTAGTAAAGGTTTTTCACTGTAGATGTTTGTAGATATGCCACACTGTAGTGGAGTTGTAATCAAGTTTTATTTTTTTTTGAAATGGTTCATTATAATGGGGTTATATGAAAAGGTTAGGAAATGGACGATGGTTTGGGGAATATGAAGTACTCCATATTTGTATGTGTAAACTTTATATAGCGTTAGTTACAAGCCTACAACCATTTCTATTATGTTAAACAGTTAAAGAATCACAAGTTACAACTACTAATTCATATTTGCCTTATATATTCTGATAGGTGACCCAGCTATAGTTACATCTCAGTCCCTTAAGGCAGTTTTTGTGAATTATGGAAACAACCCATTCGATCTGATGAAGGAATCGATGAAGTAGGTCAGCTCTCACAAGAATGATATATTGAAAATAGTCTAGGATCGTGTATTATATAGATATCATGCAATATCCCATGCGTTATGTTTAGAATCTTATGTTGGGAATACAAGTTGTAATCGTATTTGACAAACATTCCTTGGATTTAATTAACAGCTTGAATTCTCATAGTATATACTTAAGAATTAGTTCGTTAACACATGGCCTTGTATAACTGGTTTTGAGGTTCATAATATGGATTATATGCAGAATATTGGAAGAGCATATGGGAACTTTTACAGTCCGCGAAACTAAAAAGGCAAGCCAATTTACCATTTAAAAAAGAAATGTTGCAAATGCAGTAGATTAGTGATTTAATGTTTCTTTGCTGCTTATTGAAGCAGGCTCCTGGAATGTTAGATTGGTTTGGTTGGTGCACTTGGGATGCTTTCTATACTGATGTCGATCCTCTGGGAATTAAAAGTGGATTAAAGAGGTAGCTCTTACTTCAATTTTACTTTTATATTAAGAAATATGTCACTTCTACTGTCACACTCTGATGTTTTTTGTGTTGTTTATGATTTATTTCATTGAACTCTCTTTTTAATTTTCAGCTTATCCGAGGGTGGCACTCCAGCAAAGTTTCTAATAATTGATGACGGATGGCAAGATATAGAAAATGAGTTCCAAAAAGAAGGGGAACCATTGGTTGAAGGGTCACAGTATGTTCATTCATCATTCTTCTGCCCATTCAAGTATTACTTTAAATTTCTGCTGGCTTGTAATGCTTGACAATTTCAGGTTTGGGGGCAGATTAGTAAGCATCAAAGAAAACAGTAAATTTCGGAAGGAAGTGGATAAGACTCTTAATGATGAGGTGCCAAGAGATCTAAAGGATTTTGTCACTGATATCAGAACAAATTTTGGCTTGAAGTAAGGTCTCTCGACCTTTCCTCGACACTTGTCTATAGTTTCAGTTTGGAACTACACATATTTTTACTTTTTTTTTTTTTCTCTATTAAACGATTTCAGGTACATCTACGTATGGCATGCACTGATGGGTTACTGGGGAGGAGTTCACCCAAATGCAGCTGGAACCAAGAAATATAATCCAACCCTAAGATACCCAGTACAATCACCTGGAAATCTAGCAAATAGTAGAGATATATCAATGGATCGAATGGAAGAGTATGGTGTTGGTGTCGTTGATCCAGCTAAAATATCTGAGTTTTACGATGATCTACATGGTTATCTTGTATCTCAGGATGTGGACGGGGTTAAGGTAGATGTGCAGAACATACTGGAAACAGTCTCAAGTGGTCTAGGAGGTCGGGTATCACTCACTCAACGTTACCAAGAAGCACTAGAGAAGTCTATCGCTGGAAATTTTCAAGACAACAGCATCATCTGCTGCATGGGTCAAAGCACTGATTCTGTTTACCAGTAATGAAACTCATGTACCTTCATGTCCCTTCAATTGCATTAATCTGTATCAATTAGTTGCTAATATTCCGTACAGGTGATTAAAGTTTAATAGGTTTTTATTCTTTAAAATCTTTCTCATTGTATTTGTAGTTTCCTGCTCTTGTTTTTCTTTTCAGTTCCAAACAAAGCTCAATTACGAGGGCGTCTGATGATTACTGGCCACTGGACCCAACGAAACAGACATTGCACATTGCTGCTGTGGCCTTTAACAGCATCTTTCTCGGCGAATTTGTGGTTCCAGATTGGGACATGTTCTATGTAAGTATTAGGATTTTCTCAGCCATTTGATATTGCAAAATTTTTAGGGTTGTTTACCTTCTATACTAACATTTGTTGAATTTATAGAGTCAACACTATGCAGCTGAGTTTCATGCGGTTGCTCGAGCTGTGGGGGGTGTGGGATCTATGTTAGGTACATTATGTTACAGGAAATCGCTTCTTTCGAAAACTCTTATATGACAGTTGTGTGTATAAATATAAAACTTTTTTCTAATGGTATTTTTCTTTGAATTACAGTGACAAGCCTGGGCACCATGATTTTACAATACTCAAAAGGCTTGTACTTGCTGATGGGTCAATTCTTAGAGCAAAGTACCCTGGGAGGCCATCTCGAGATTGCTTGTTCAGTGACCCGGTCATGGGCGGTAAGAGGTATTTTTTAAACTTAGCTTTCGACCAATTTAATGAGTTTCTTAGATGTTATGTCACCACCTCTGTTTTTTCCCACTGCAGTCTTCTGAAGATTTGGAACATCAATAAGTGTTCTGGAGTCCTGGGTATTTTCAATTGCCAAGGAGCTGGCAGCTGGCCCTGTATGGCTCCCAACATTGAGGACGATACAAGTCTTGAGTTATCTGGACAAATCAGTCCCAATGATATTGAATATTTTGAAGAGGTTTCAGGGGATTCTTGGACAGGGGATTGTGCAGTCTATTCCTTCAATATGGGTATAGTCCACCTAAGCTTCTGTTCGAACAAGTAGGATATATAAAAAAAAAAATTCTAACTGAAAATGAGTCCATTGGCTTCCAAATTGGATACAGGATCATTGTCCAGATTGCCCAAGAAAGGAACTATGGATGTCTCACTGAAGAGCTTGCAATGTGATGTGTTTACCATATCTCCAATCAAGGTACTTAGATGAACTTATTCACACTATTCGATAGTCCAATAGATTCTGTCTTACACAGTTACTTAAACCACAAATTTGTTCCAATGCATTATTTACAGGCTTATGATCAAGATATCCAGTTTGCACCGATTGGACTAATGGAAATGTACAATTCTGGAGGAGCCGTCGAAGAGGTTGAATTCTCAAATGGGCAGTTCAACATCAAAGGAAGAGGCTCAGGTCGCTTTGGAGCTTATTTGAGCAGAAAACCACAGTTTTGCATGGTGAATACAAGAGAAGATAAATTCCAATATTCAGGTGAAGACAACTTATTTACTTTATTAGTACCACCTGGAGTCAATTCTTGGAACATTGCTATTACTTTTTGAGGACCTTTTTTTTTTTCGCTGTACTCAAGCCTTACACACCAACCTAATCCCTTTATTCCTTTTTTTTTTTTTGTCAAAAGTAAATGGCATGTAAAAGTATCAGTGAAAAAATTTCTTCCTCCATTTTACTGTTATATAAGTATTTCTCTTGGGGGGTTTCAGATATTTGAGACAAATTAGACATATTTTCTGCTTTACAATTGTGAATATTCTGGTCGTGTTCGAGTTGCATTAGATATCAGGGATGTTACATGTATATATGAAAGCTGACCCCAACTTGTCTCGAGCTCTGTCCATCCTTCATTCACGTTAAATGTAGAAAAGCTAGGCCATTCACATTATTTGTGCACACCAAGGATGCATGAACTTTTTGAAAAACTTGTCGTACCCTTGTCCGATACATATCCTACATCGACACGAGTCTAGGTATCATACAACTAGGTCAATATCAACAAGGTAAGACACATGATCAATGTGATTAACTCGTCGAACACGCATCTGACACACCTAAAACTCGGTCAAAACACGATTAAGACTCGACAACCAACTTTATTGTATTTTTTAATTTTTAGATGAGATCAAATAATCACCTTATTTGAAGGTTGTTAGTCCACTTGAAGTAAGAAACTTTCAATTACAATTTATGAATCAAGATAGAAAGAGCGATGAAAAATCACTGAAACATAGAGGTGGTCTATGCCTCTTTTTAGTCTTTGTTTATTCTTCTCTCCTTTGCTTTTTCTCTCCTCTACTTTAGTACTATACTTTTTTTCTTGCGATAAAATGTCATCTTCTTCTCCACTTTTATACCTCTTCTTCTTTTTCTTCTACTCTTTCTTCGTGTTCTTTTCTATTTATTTTTCTACTCACAAAAGAGAGATGATTGCATTGTTTGTGTTTCATTTATATCTTCATACTTCTTGATCTTTTCTATTTAAAACTCCTTTTTATTGAATTATTGTTATCTTCGTATGATTTGATTGAAAATATATATATATATATATATATATATATATATATGACATGTCCCAATCGTAGTTTTTTGAAAATTGTCGAGTTGAATGTCATATGTCCATGCATCCTCGATGCACACCCTACTCCACACACACCCTACTCCACAGAAAGAATATGCTCATAAATTGATAGCTTTCCATGGCGTAATCTCGAGGACGGCAATCACCTTAAACTACACATTAGGCTTTTGGTGGTCTGATTAAGTTATGGTTAAAGGAAACTAGATGACTACAGAAAATTCAAGATTTATGATTATTTACTAAAACAAACATATATCTTTAGACATCTATGAACATTAATGCCTACCTGTATTCTGGAACTCATTACAACATATAACTAACATGGCTCATAAGAGAAGAAAAAGATAGGCCGATCTGTCTCAGATTACCCCGTCATGGAAGATGGCTGTTTCTTCTGTAATGTTTATTCAAATTTTGGAGACTCCGGTGTAATTTGATCTACTTTTAGTTTCAGCCCATCTTGAAACTCAACATATGGATAAGCCATTGCTTGCTCCTCACCTTCTAGTTTCCATCTACAAACAACATAAACCCTCTTAAAAGTTAAAACTAACACATAGTAATACTAATAGTTACTAAGAGTACATTTTCTCAACTGTAGTTTTGCTAGAAAATGTGGTCATGTACTGACCTGAAATTCAGCACTAGGTGGTGAAGAAAAAATGCAGTCTCTACTTTAGCAAGTTCTGAACCTGGGCAAAATCTTGGTCCTCCACCAAATGGGGTGAATTTCTTACATGTTTGGTTCTGGTTCTGAAACATAAGCCAAAAACACACTTGAATGCAATTCAACAAAACCCCATGATGTAGATTTGGACCCACTAATGGAAGGGAATATATAAACCTATCTTAGGACTTGAACATGCTTATTTTCTGTTCAACATGGAAGGCTTTAAGATAAGAGTGATGATGGTGATACCCTTGGGTGGGTTGTTTGACTGATGGTGCTTGTCTTGGTGGGATCATTGTCCTAATCTTTTTTTTTTTTTTTTTTTTTTTTTTGTAAGCCACTAGTACAGTAGAGGAAGGCCCTCTTAAAGGAAGACTCATCTTTATTTTTTATTCTACAAATAAAATAAATGAAAATGAATCATTAGGCTTTTACTACCATGTATTACTTATAGCTACGTATTAACTCACCTCCCATCTCGAAGGATGAAACTGGGAAGCACTTTCATGGAGAGATGGGTCTAGATGTACTGCACTGAAAACTGGTAGGACCTTCCAGCCTGATGGAATTAAATAGTCTGAAATAAAAGCAAAAGAGAGTGTTCTTTCATACAGACATATGAGATATTATGAGCTCATGCATGCATGATTATGCAAAAGCTTTTAATATGTATGACTTGTAAAACCATTCAAAGCTGTATGGAAAGGGGAAAAAAAACCTTTAAATTTGACATCTTTGATAGCCTTTCTGTGCACAAACTTGACTATGTTCCCACATCTAAGAGATTCATTGATAACCTACATTTGAAGAAACCCAAAATACAAATCATACCCATAATTTAAAACAAGCTAGAAAGTTTTAAAAATAAATCAGAAAAAGGAAAGACGAGGGAAGAAGACTCATTTACATTTTGAGTGAATTCCATCTTCTTATAGTCTTCCCAATTCAAATATTCATCTTTTTGCTTGGTGCATCTTATGTTCTGATGTTCTCTCTGTGGAAATGAAAAAGTGAAAGAAAAAAAAAATCAGTTTAGAATATAAAAAAATTCCATAAAAACAGACCAAAAAGGGAGAGGAAAATTAAAAAAAGGTCACCTTTAATTGTTTTAGTGCAGCTGGGGACTGACCAAGAAACTGAACTGCCATGGTCATCAAGAGAGAAGTAGTTTCATAGCCACCAAGTAGAGAATCAAGAACAAAACTCACTTTTTCATCTTCAGACAATGTGTTCACTGAGAGTAGAATCTCAAGGAAATCATTCTTTTTGTTAGAAGAACTTTCACCATTGTTTCTTCTTCTTTCCTCCACAATTGCTTTGACAGTGGTAGAGATCCTTGCTCTAGCCTGTAAAGGGTTACCCAAATGTTCTTTTTAAAAAACAAGTAGAAAACCAAGCAGGCTAAAGAATCTTATCTAAACTTAGTAACATACAATAATTTAAAGAGAAAAAGAAGAGTTTGGAGATGACCTGAACAGCTCTTGCATATGGAGTGCCTGGAATATATAGTGGAAAAGAAATAAGTCCTTTCATGAATGTGAGAAAATCTTCAAGTATCTTTGATGTCTGTGGATCATTTGGTGTCAACCCAAGTACTTGCTTTACTATCACATTGAATGTGAACTGTTGAATTAAAAAATAGACCTCAATTAGCTCTTCTCAATTGGGTTATTTACCTTTGTTGTTTATAAGCTTTTTATGTATATATTTTTTGTGAAACTATTACCTTTCTTGCTTCTTCACAGAAGATGACTTGTTCCTTTCCTTTCCAAGAAGCTAGTATCTGAATTACAGTCCTCTCAATGTCATTAAGGTACTGAGGCTTTGATTTGGTGGTGGTGACTAGGGTGAGTGCCATGTTTCTTAGCCTTCTATGTGTCTCTCCTACCACAACAAGCATAGAAGATGATCCAAGCACCCCATGAATCGGCTTTGGGTAGCTACATTGGAACACTTTGTCTTCATTTTGAAGTATGTAGTAGTTGAGCTCTTGGTCACATGACACAATTGTAGGAGAACAAAAGAGATGGGATTTGAACACTTTCCCATACCTGCAAAAAGGAAACTTTAAAGAGATTAGAGAGATACTCATATTGGTTTTGCATGGGAGGGAGTATTTTTTTAATTACACCTACCTAGAACAGTGGTCTTGAAGGAAGGAGCCAATGGTATTAGAAGCATGTGGTTTCAAGAAACTGAGGGTTTCACCAAGTAAAGGCCATCCAAAGGTGCCCTTTGGAGGAGCAACACCAAGGTCTTGCAACAACAAGGGATAATAGTGATTGAAGATGAGACCCAAAACCACCCCAACTAGTCCAATCACCACCACCATGATATGTTCTTCAAAAACACTCCCTTCTTGGAGTACAAAGTTTGTAAGTGAATGAGTGTTGGAGTTGGAAGAAGAAGAAGATAGTCTGGGACAACAAACAGGGGGCTACCCTGACTTGCCCATATATAGAGGTGGTGGAGAAAGAGAGAGAAGGGTTATTTATTAACAAGAAGTGGGTGGAAAGCAATGAGGCTTTTTTGTTACAGTCGGTGAAATATTATTGCTCTATTCAAAGGGAGGGGGGGGGGGGGGGGAGGGGGGCCATGCAAATGAATTCAAAGCTAGTCTGTGATCTATGCCCCTACTACTGTGGGGATAAAGATTGAAAAATACAGTATTATAGTGTATAAAAAAGCAGAGACAGAGAGTGAAGGGAAGGGGGATTCCTAATTAGAATAATGTGACCTGAAATCCTAGGCTTGCTTCCACATTTATTTTTATTTATTTATTAACTTATTATTTTTGTCATGTTTCACCCTGAAATGACCTTCATAATTAAATAAAGTAAAATACAAAATGAAAATAGCTAACATTTATTCCTATATATATAACTTGGGTTGGGTCTTTGACATGTTATATTTACCAACACCTTTGTTTTTACTTTGAGAGTTGAAGACGACTATGTTTTTTTTTTTTTAAGTGTGTTGTTATGAAATAGTATTTTCAGCTAACAAAACATTATTCCAATCATGATCCAAAGGAAACATGTAGTTGAAAATCAAGTTTGTTCTTATTGTTCTGTTCAGTCATCATTTTTCTTGCACTCTCTGCATACATGTTAACAATTTGAGACAAGTTGCTGAAAGATTTTCTCAGGTTCTTGTAAGATTTCCTTGATATCTTATCTGATTTCGCACATTTTGTTTTTCTTATTTGTCCCCTTCATTCAAGTGCCATTTGTTCTCTGTAAAATGGATTGAGATAAATCCATACTTATGCTATTGTGTGCTATCAAAGTGTAACAGCTTGTTGGTAAGACTTGTGGTGCATGAAACAGGTGTATTATACCCCCTGCCACAACATATTATAATTTAGGGATCTAGCAAATAAATAAATCAAAGTATTTGTAAAAGTTGATGCATGCCAACATTTCGTTCGCTCTGAATGTATTAGATGATGATTGTTATATGATCTGTCTACCTTTTAGTACTGTTTTATTTTTTGATACAAAACTAGTTGGCCAAGTTGATATTAAGTGATATGATGAAGTGAATCGCAGGGTTTTCAGCAGGGGATTATTGTCTTATAGATTATTAGATGTTAGCTTTAGGTTTCGATAAAAGATAGAATAATAGAAGGGCTCATATACACTAGAAGTATCGTATGCTTATCAGATGTATTTCTCTACTGTCTAATATTCTTGAAAGGCATGTAAGGAGAACATCTAATGGCGAACATTTACTGGTATGGGAAGCAATAGGATCATTTTGCGGTATTATATTAAAGTCTGTGTATATACTAGGGTATGTATTATTTACACGAGAACGCCTTTTTTTTATATCAACGTATACATTGTCATATTCTGGCATCGGAATCTGACACTCCAGCTCTATATTAGTATTGTTTTTCTGTTTTATAGATTAATGAAAGTATTGTTTCATTAAGCTTAAAGTAGTGCTTACCTTAACGATCATCATGGGCGCCTATATAATCGATTTCATGGCCCTTATCCCAATTGTATTACCTACATTTAGCCTTGTTAAAGCATATGTATAATGGTATTTAAAGAACTTAGCATGTGATTGTGAGATGAACCAAGAAAAGTAGAGACTTTGTTATGGTGCATGTTTTCACCTCTAATTAGGGTTTAGAGAGGTCTGAATTTTGGTGAAATAAGTGGTGAAATAAGTGGTCCAACCTCATAGAAGTACTTGCTTGGATTTGTCTCTCTAATGAGAGAAAAAAACCTTTAACCTTAGCAAGTGATAAAGGAAGGACTGAATTAGAGAGGAGTGAGTCACTTGCCGGTCACTTTTAGATCAAGTTTTGGCTTCTTTTTTTTTCTACTTTTTAAAATACAACTACAAACATCATTTATAGAAGGAGTTGAATTGTAAAAATACAAAGAAAAGTAAG
This sequence comes from Berberis thunbergii, assembly GCA_003290165.1. NCBI lineage: Eukaryota > Viridiplantae > Streptophyta > Magnoliopsida > Ranunculales > Berberidaceae > Berberis > Berberis thunbergii. The sequence continues at coordinate 111,660 of QNQO01001529.1, forward strand.
TTGAAAAAGTATCGTTCGCATTATTTGGCTCCACTTTAAATATATGTAGCTGGTGCAATTATCTTTTGAGCGCATCAACTAGTAGAACATATAATCGATTGGATCTTGAATCTACGTTAGGCTGTATTAGATCGAATTTTCGATCCGATCTGATATAAAATTTGATAAGATAAAAAAAAAAACCGTTACTATCAACTAGACCCTAAAACTTGAAAACATACAGGAGAGAAAATTTAACCTAGGAAGAAAAGCCTAACAAAGATTCCAGCATGAAAGGGAAATTAACCACTACTAGTACGTGAAAACAGTGTACACGTGTGGGGATTCCTTAGTGAAAGAAGTAGATGCACGTGCGACATGGCTGAGCCTTATTAAGTAAGTAGGTGTCGTTTGAGGTTGTGATTTTAATATAATTGATGAGAGTACGAAGTTGCATTGAAGTTGTTTGAATAAATTACCCAGAGAGAAGAGGAGAGAGATGATTGCTTGTAGTAGCAGTGGGGAGAGGAGGGACGGAAGTACAGACCTTTATTAGAGTGCAGCTATATAGGGTAAGTCTATCTTTTTTTGGTTCAACACACCCAGACCAAGCTTTGAACAACTAACTAAATTTGGTAAGCTGTTGTTGTTGTTGAATGGTGCGTGTGCTAGTGGAATTGTGGAAACTGGAAAACTCTGTTCTTTTCTCTCTCAATTATGTGTTGTGTTGTGTTGTGTTGTGTGTCAGCATTCACTGTACCAATAACCCATCTACACCTTCACTTTATTTCATATTTGTTTTGGAGCATAAATGAAGAAAAACAAGGAAAACCACTCTCTTCTTCTTATAGAAGTTTCATTTACTCATGAAAAACGCCATTGGTGTGGTGTTTAACTTGCAAGTACATCCAATTTATTAGTTCAGAAGACCTCAACTGGAGAAACTTATTGCTACGCCAAACATTATACCCCCATCACAAAACAATGTCTTGCATGGTCCAAAACTATTATAACTCTTTTCTACTCGTGCATCAGACAACATAGTAGGTTTATGATGGTCATATCTTTCGGTACAAATCATATCAACTAAGATAGCACTCGTTATCGTTGTATAACTCTATTATTATTATTAGGTTAGGATATTCTTTTTTTCTTTTTTCTTTTTATTTTTATTTTTTACCTTAAAAAGCAAGGGCCGCGCGAACGCGTACCCCCTCTACCACAAATTATGATGTAGACTCTCCCACTTGAGGAGATCTTAGGCGAGTGCCCCTCTAAAGTGCAATGAAAGTCACCAACCTAGGCCATGGGCATTCTTGATCACCCATAAACCCCATCCAGGTTAGGATATTCTTGCATTGTAATTTGTTAAGTACTAGTGTAATACCCGTGTCGTTGGCACTACTATAAAGTACATTGTACTTTCACCGAATTGTCGAATAATCGCAATTGGGTTTTTCTTTCATGCAAGTGTAAACCAAAGCAAATTACTTGCAACAATTTCATGCAAGTAATTTGGAACAAAAAAAAAATCGCTACTGAATACATTCAAATTTCATCAAAAATCGCCATATGGATGGAAAAGTGGATATTGGGAGGTCATAAAATCCAACATCATCTGGTAAATTGAACAGATCTTTTGTTCTTGTTTGGAACATGAAAAACATAAAGTTAAAAAGAATTGGAACATGAACTATAAACTATAAACTTCAACAGATTTTGCTAGAGACAAACCTGCCAAACAGAGAAATCAACCTCATGAAGCCAGTCCAAGAACCGAAACGCGACTTCTCCGAGATCCCCGTGCACCTCGCATACCTGAAACATAAAACCCAATGGCTATTTGATCAGACTTTGAACTAATCTCCCACTCCCTAATTGGGTTTCACAACTTCAACAAAAAAAAAAAAACACTAACAAATGAAATGAACACTAAAACACTAAAATCTAGGGTTTAAAACTGCAAAGAACACTAAAACACTAAGAAATGAAATCGAACATGGTTACCTCTTGATCTGCTGCGGGGAGGAGGAGGGTTGATCTGCTGCGGGGAGGTGGAGGGTTGATTTGCGACGGATTGGCCGATTTCTTGATCTGCTGCGGGGAGGAGGGTTGATCTGCTGTGGAGGAGGAGGGTCAGTAGGGATGTTGAAGAAGGAGGAGACGGCGGAGTCGAGGTTCCAGTTGTGGCTCTCGAGGAAGAAGAGAGCTTCGAGGGGGAGGTTGTGGCTCTTCGAGTGAAGGGCATCCAGGGGAGAAAGAAGTGAAGGGAGAGAGGTGGGGAGTGGGTGAGGAAAGTATCGAGGGGGAGGTTTTTTAACTTAAGTTTTGGCAAAATACAAATCCTGCCACGTAGGACAAACAAACTAAATTTACTGTTCATAAACAGTAAAAATCCAATCTGAAATGTAAGAGAGATAGACAAACAATATTGTATCTTTATGTTAATGTTTAATTTTAAATAGAAGTATTTTTCATGCATCATTGTCAATCATCTCCCTATTTTAGGAATTTTATAGAGAAAATCATCCCTCCAATCATTCCCTTAAACAATTTTCGCTCCACCTTCAACTTCACCGTCCCTTATATTTCTTTATAATAAAATATTCTCAATATTTAATTTTATAAATTAAAGTATCTAAATAATAGTATAATTAAAATAATTATTATTAATACTAATTTAAATAATGATAAATAATTAATTAAAAAGTATTAATATAATTTAAAAAAATTAATACTAATTTAAACAAAAGTAACTATTTATTTTAATTTAAATAATGATAAAAGTATTAATAGTAATTATTAATACTAATTTAAATAATAGTATAATTATCTAAATAATAATACTAATACTAATTTAAAAATAAATAATTAAACATAATATACTAATATATTAATAAAAAAATAATTAGTATTTTAAAAAATAATTAGTATTAATACTAATATACTAATATATTAATAATTAGTATTAATACTAATTTAAAAATAATTATCTAAATAATGATATAAAAAAGTAGAAAATATATTTAAATAAAGATAAAAACATTAATTAATAATAATAATAAAAAATTTAATTCTCAATTTTTTAATTAGTCAAATTTAAATTAAATTAAAATTAATAATAGTATAATTAAAAATATATATAGATAATAGTATAATTGAAAATAATAATATATTATATATTTAAGTTGAAATTAATAATAATATAATTAAAATTAATAATAATATAATAAAATTAAATTAATATAAAAAAATTGAAAATATATTAGAATAATGATAAAATTTTATGATATATTAACCTCTAAATTTAACTTTTTGTTAAACAGAAATTCTAAACGTCGAGGGTTTGGGCGAGGAAATCAGCGAGGGAAATGAGGTAGAGGGATGGAAGCCGTTCAATTTCTTCATGATACGTGCGTTGATTTTTATCGCGCGCATCTCAAAGAAGGTGAACGGCTCCCACTCCGCCACCTCATTTCCCTCGCTGATTTCCTCGCCCAATCCATCGACAGCAAGAATTACTCTTTGTTAAAATAGAAAACGGTTCTTTCACCCCATTGGAGAGGCTCTTAAGTGAACCTATGGTAAGTTGTTTACCAAATTGATGAGTGAGATGCAGAGTCTGCCATCCTTTCAATCAATCAAACCAGACATGGTGAACAACCATCGATTTGACATTGGTTGTACACGAAGATGATGAAATTTTTTGAAGAAAGTGAACAACAATAAAGGGGAATAAAAAAAATATCAAACAGTGTTTTATGGTTTGATTTCTGTAGAGGGAGGGAGAAGTCAAAGGCTGGAGCAGAGCACATATAGCAAGCAACATATTCTCCTCTCCTGTTCTTCTTCCTTTCTTGGGTTTCACAAAATTATTAGTTCCCAAGGGACCATTTCCTATTTATATCTTTTCCCTTTTTCCTCGTGGGGTGCCAAAAGAGAAAATCTAATCCGCAAACAATAAGGTAAGTTTGGTCAGTTTTACTTAGGGGTGGGCATTCTATCCTGCGATTTCGTTCTCATTTCGATTCTGTTCCATTTTGTTTCGATTTTTTTGGGTCTTAATGAGATTGAATAATTTCATCCCGATTTCGTCCCATCCCGATCTAGAATGGGATGGGATGGGATGAAGATTTTCAATTCCGCCAATCCCGTCCCGTCCTGAACTAATTTTTTAATATTAATTATTAATATTTTTATTTACTTATTTATTTATTTTATGAACATTTGCATAAAATGTTCAGGCTTTCAGCAGCAGGCTTCCAGCTGTAGCAGGCCCAGCAGGCCTTTCAGGCTTCCAGTAGGCCTTTCAGGCTTCCAGCAGGCTCAGCAGGGCTTCCAGCAGTTCAGACTCCAAACTTCTATTTGATATGTTCAAATTAGCACGCTGATCCCGTCCCGTCCCGAACCCGTTTGGGATGGAACGAGGTCGAGATAAGGTTTTTTCCATCCCGTCCCATCCCAATCCCGTATGAATGGGATGTGATAGAAATGGGCATATCTCATCCCATCCCATTTCGTACCCACCCCTAATTTTACCTTCATGAATTGATAGTGATGTCGCCATATTTTCTTTCTTACAATCACTATAATCATAACCATGGAAAGTGTTTAACAACATTCGTTTTGTAGTTCAATGCGGAGGTTTATAACTTGTTATCATTCACAAGTTTTATCAACTAAACTTTGTTAACTAATATTGGCATTTCAACTGGTAACAAATCTGATGAAACCATTTTACCCAAAGTAAAATTGATGGGGTGTTTGTAATTTTGTATATGGGAAATTGAAAAGTAAGTGGGAGAGGCAGGTAAGCAGGATGTCCTGTTTCTGTAATGAGATATTGTTGTACCTGATTGCATTCTTTCTTTCACTCTCTTTGTCTGTCTCTACTCAAAGTTTTCTTTCCTTGTCAAACAACTGAGCATCTCTTTCTCTCAATCTCACTCTCAATCTCACAGACTGTTTGTTGATTGCATCTCTTATTTCGAGATGGCACGAGGAGATGTCAGATGGACCAAAATCAAAAACCTCTTATTATTGCTTTCTTTTTTCTTTGTCTTTGTCTTTGTTTTCTATAGTTCTTTTTGACTCCTTTATGATTTTTTTTCTCTATCATTCTTCTTATTATCTCAGGCGTGCATTTCATTTCAACACCACCTTTTCTTCAGTTTACAACTTCTTATTTTAAGTGACTCTTGACTCCTATTTTAAGTGGTCCATCTATTCTTTCTACCTTTGTTGGACTTCAATTTTTTGTTTTTTGTATAGTAATCTCAAAGCCAGAGCCCCAATTCTAACTGTGGAGGGAATGGGCGAGGAAATAAGATAGGGAGGGAGGACCTTTCATTTTTCTCGCAGTGCGTGCCTTTTCTACTTTGCACGCATCGTGAGGGAGATGGAGGGTCTTCCCCCTTCCCTTGCGCATTTCCTCGCCAATTAGACTGACTCAAGCCAGAGTTAATCACTTTCTACCAGGGGCGGACTCAGGATTTTAGTCCAGGGGGGGCGAAATGGAAAAAAAAATATATATATATATATATATATATATTGGAAAGTGAGCTGGGTTTTAAGGACCCCAGAACCTTTATACAAATGAAACAATAGTAGTTATCAATGATAAAATCAATTTTTTTTTACTGAAGCTAGTAACTAATAAAAAAAATTCAACTATAAAAAATACAATGCATATATCAAATTGGATCCAAGTGTAGTCAATTTTAAGCCAAAATAAGGTCACTATTGATAACCATAGCAAAGAGCAAACAAGCATAATAACTAGAATATATAATTAATATCACAAAAGAGTTTGTGTAGGCAGCCAGACTTTAAAGTCATTTTTTGTTAGGCTAGAGCATTTTTACACATTTACCCATTCTCTTTAAAATACAATCACAAACATTATCTATAGAAGAGATAGAAATGTAAAAAACTTAAAACCTGACCAAAAAATGGCTATAAAGCCTGGTTGTCTAGAATTGAGAATCACAAAATAATTAGGATAAGTTCTAAGTGAAGCTAAAAAAATTTGAAATTTGCGAATCTAATATGATCATAATACAATTTTAAAGAAAAAATAGTTTATATGAGGCTCAAATTTTATACGAATTGGCAAATTGTATATATTTTTAGTGAATTCTATCGTTATTATTTTAGATATTAATTTTAAATATTTTTTGTTAGGGGTTTAATATCACTTGTGAAAAACAATTAATTTATTTAATGTTAATAATTTTTTATTAAACTAAACATTTTTTAATGTTTGCAATTACTAATAAAATTGCACTGAAAATAAAATAAAAAATGCACTCAAAGAGTATCGAACTCAGGTCTTTTACAAAAAGAGATAAACCTCTAACCACTACACCAACAAAGATATGTTTTAATATTTTCATAAACAATTAACATATTGTATTCTACATTATATAATCGATTTTTTAAGACTAAAATATATATACTAAAAATATTTTAAAAGTTGAGGGGGGGCAGCTGCCCCCCCTCGCCCCTTAGTAGGTCCGCCCATGCTTTCTACAATGCATATTTCATCCTTGATGGTGCATTTGTCACTGGAATTTACATACATGTGGCAATGGGTCAAGTTTAGGGTTGAAAATTGAATCGACAATCAAATTGATTTTTGATTAATTTTAAATCGAAATCGAATTGACCATTAACACAATTGAATAGATTTTAATTTATACAAATCGTAACTGAATCAACTAAAACCAAAATAAAATCAAACAAATCGACTATTTTAAATATATTATAATATTTTTATATTAAATATATTCGATTGATTTGGTTTTGTTAGTTAAAATTACATAAAAATCAAAAATCGAACCGATTACTTCGGTTTTGAATTTGTTAAAATCAAAACTGAATCGAACTGATCGATCCGATTTTGATCTGTTTAATAGGTTTTGTCCGTTTTTTTGCTCAACTCTTCTAATCAAATTTGGGGTTTTCAAGTTGAAGACAAATTTTACTGTTTACACATTGTTTCTTTAGGTGAATTCTCGTTATAGTTGTTCCGATAAATATGAAAATGACATGATTTTTCATGACGCAATTAAATTATTCACCAGAACCTCGGTTCACTTTGAAGTTTCTATCGTACAAGTGTGAATGGAAACAACTTACACGTAATACTATATTCTAAATCTAATTCATAATCCCAGAGATCTTTCTTTTTTTTCTTTCTCATGTATTATTTTAGTCAGTCATTTTTGTGATTTTATTTTGAGTTATTCTAAATGGCGAGGAAATGAGCAAGGGGAGGGAGGTGGTGGGATGGAAACCGTTCACCCCCTCAGAATGTGCGCATTGACTTTTCTTATACACATCCCGAGAGAGTGAATAGTTCTCCCCCCTTCACCTCACTCCCCTCGCTGGTTTCCTCGCTCATTTCCTCGTCATTTAGAATTCCTGTTTTATTTTTGTGATTTTACATAGTTGATCCGGCTAGAATTTTTGATGTTAATATCTTTATTCATTATGTCAAAGTGGGTGAAGTGGAAAAGCAAGTGAAGGAGAGAACCAGTACTAGATCACGTTGTTGTTGTCAATCAAAGCACCAATTGAATTGAAAGAGAGTCTCAATCAAGGGAGAAGGATTGAACGTACAACCATGTGATCCCAGAGCATCACTAAATGCTGCCATTAGCTGAAGTAAACAAATGGACAGTTTATGTACTCTCACCCCCTCGTGTGTGTGATCAGAAAAAACAGAAAGCAAAAGAGTTGAACTTCTTGAAGAAAGAATAGTAGAAAAACAGAGTTGATTAAAAAAATATGGAATCAATCTGTCAATCAAACCATCAATCAATATACATGTTGTAATTCAAAGGGTCATCACAATATGAATAGTATTGGGTGGTATGCATGTGCATGTGCATGTGGTGTGGTGTGGTGAATGGAGGAGATATTATGATTATAGAATACTCCTTTAAGGATATAAGTTGATATGTTGAGAGTGACCATGAACACTAGCTCGAGGAGTGAGTGCTCATGGACACTAAACTTGAGTATAAGTATATTCAGGCAAGCTTGATTGGAAATCTAACTCATTTGCTCATGACCAAAGTTCACTGGCTTATGGTGCTGGTGTTGAGTTGGGCTTAGTTCTTAGTTTTGAGTACTGAAGGCCAAGTTCTAGGTAATGGATTTGGGTCAAGTACCTTTCACATTGCATGACATGTATATTCTAGGCTCAAGCCTTATCAATGTTTCGCGAATAATTCCTTAAAGTTTTTCAATGATATTGGAACCATACTCCAGATTTACTATAGTCTAGCATGCATTTGCAATTCATGAGCCTCAAATACTTGTAAAGTTCAGAGCCACCAAATGAAAATGAAAATGAAAAATTGTAGTAGCTATACTAACATGGTGTGCATTGGATGGTGACCTATTTCATCTATGTACCCTACACCAAATTTCAATTGTATAAAATAATTTGTCTCTTTTCCATTTCATTTATTGTTTATATTTAAGCTCATTGTTTTACAAAATATGTATATTGAATGCAAAAGATTGTATTGGAGGCTGCATATCGCATATCATGAGGTTCTCAATGGGCCAAATGTTCTTCTCCAAACTCAGGCTCCATACCCTAATTCATCATATCAAAATAGATGAGTATTTGGTTTGGATCTAAACCCCATCCAAAACTCATAGGAGCAGTTAACAATTGAATCCAAAATTTATCATCATCTTGTTAGTCGAAATAGTGTTGTGATAAGGAGAGGCCCAACTACTCTTGACCACTCCAAGTTGTTCATGATTAAGAATAGTGTCATATTTCTACTCAGGATTGCTAACAAAGGTAAGATAGATACAAATAACGCAATACAGTGACACACAGATATGAAATGCAGAATTTAAAAGAAATAAATGAATAAAACAAAACAATCTAATACATGAATTCTCTAAACTATATTAGAGATCGATACAACCTCAAGCCAATTTTTTGGTTTACTCTTGGAGATTAACTGTAAGATCAAACTAGATAATTTATTGAATTATAAAAGATAGATCCAAGACTCATAGGAGCAGTTAACAATTGAATCCAAAATTTTAGCAGTTCTACATGGCGAGGAAATGAGCGAGGGGAGGGAGGTGGCGGGGTGGAGACATTCACCTCCCTCGAGATGCACACGCAAAAATCGACGACACGTATTCTGAGAGGAGTGAACGGTCCCCACCCCGCCACCTCCCTCCCCTCGCTCGCTTCCTCGCCCACTTCCTCGACATTTAGAATTTCTGCCAAAATTTATCATCATTTTGTTAGTCGAAATAGTGTTGTGATAAGGAGAAGCCCAACTACTCTTGACCACTCCAAGTTGTTCATGATTAAGAATAGTGTCATTGAGTTTCTCGATTGGGACATGGAAGAGGTATGATCGAGCTTCTGTTACTTGGACCCTAGTATACAAAGTCGTGTGTATCTTCTTGATACACGTGACATTGACATGATAACTCCATGTTCTCGAGATATACAAGATACATTCGCCAACACACACACTAGCATACAAAGTTTACATATAACAAGGGATACATGCCCTTACAAGTTATAACGGCTTTGTGTGGGCATCCTCTAAGGATGACTACCATATGTGGGCAACCTCTGATGTTGTCACCTCTGTGTGTAGGCGAGCTCAGAGGTTGATATACTATCATGTGTGGGCATGCTCAGTGACTAACAAACTACCTAGGTGTTATAGTCGTGTAGTCAAAGACATCCAAGGCCACTGCTTAAAGCTTTTCAAACTAAGCCAAGTCATGACATCTCGTTTTGCCTTGATCAAATTAAGTCAGACTACTACCCTGAAGCCACAAAAAGCCACCACTTTTAACTTTTTTTTTTAAGCGTGAAGACACAAGGCTCAGTGACTAACAAACTACCTAGGTATTAGCCATGGCATGTCGCTTTGCCTTGGTCAAAGCCATACCACTATCCTGAAGTCACAAAAGGCCATCACTTTTTAACGTTTTTTCGTTAAAGCATGAAGCGGCAAAAGCCATGATTTCATTAAACAAAAGTTAATTTATTTATTTTTGTCTTTCTTCTTCTTTTCATACTTTTTTTTTCGCTATTTAGAGCTTCACGACTGAATCAAAGAGTTTCAACAGAACATGAATTGAAAATCTTTCTCAAGGTACGAATCTTCTTACCTTCAACAGAATTTCATCATAATTTTCACCATCGTAATCCCAAAGAAAAAAACCCACATCTATACATTGAGTGTCTATGCATTAATGATATCGTTATTTTTTTTTATTTAAGGTGATTGATTATGAAAGAAAACTGTAGAGACAAGGGAGAGTAATTTTCGAAAAGACATTGACAGAAAGTGTGGTGTTGCAGTGAATGGTAACAAACTTCGTAACATAGAAAACAATACAAACACTTACAACCTTCCTTCCTCTTCCGGTTGCCTTAAAAAGAAAAAATATATATAATTCTATAAATTATGGCTTTGGCGCACCTCCTCAACAAAGACAGCAAAGCAAGAGTTGTTGTTGTTGACGTTGGTACAGATGGATTGATTACGTTTCCTTCACATTTTATTTGATTCTTTAAAGATCAAAACTCCTCCCTCTTTTTTGATTTTTTCTTACCTCTCTTGACTTCCTTCCTTACTTCCATCATTCAATCCAACCCCACCTCTCCTCTCTCTCTGTCTCTTCTCCTTTACTTCTTCAAAAGTATCTTTCTTCAGCCTTCGATCGATCTGAACAAACATGTCTTACGCTTACCTCTTCAAATACATCATAATTGGCGACACAGGTATATTACCCTCTCTCTGTTTGTTTAAATTCTCTTATGGGTTTTTTTTTTTTAATATACCTTTAATGTTCATGCAATTTGATTTGATGGGTAAATTGGGTTTTTTGATATCTATGGAAGTAATTGTGGTTACCCATGTTGAGTTTCTATTGAATTCGTGTGATTTGGACCTTGAGGATATTGTATGTTAATCTATTGGTTTTTTCATGAAAACCCAATCATGGATTTTGATTGAAAACTCCAGTTGCAGGGGTTTCTGGGATTTGGGTTTTATCAAGGTTTTGTTTAGAATTTTGTGACTGATCAATTGAGATAGTATGAATGATTGGTTATTGGGATTTCTGCAATGCAAAATTTAAAGGGGATGCTTGTGTATGTAAATTGTCATTGTTTGTGTGTTTATTTGAATGATCTATATGCTGAATTTTGTTGATATCCATTTTTTGGGAGGATATAGTGTAATTAGGGTTCTGACTTATAGGGAAAATATATTTTTCTCATCATGTCATATTTGGTATTTCTACAATGTCGGTTATCAAATCCGCTATTGGATTCATTTGATCGTGTCGCTGTTAATCTAATTGTTGTATACTGCTACCTGTTTGCAATGCTTAGAGAAAGCTTTCTATATGGCAGCCTTACTTAGTTTTGCATGAATGGGGTAGTTGCACTTTTATGACCAGCCCTCTTGACGTCCCCCACATCTATTCCTTTCGCACCTCTTAGCATGTTTCTTAAGATTCAATCTTCTACTCCATAAATCTTAAGCAATCTGGTACCATCTGAATGATAACTCATCAATTGTTCATTGTGACTCCCACTGCCCAGTTGTAAGTTCATAGGAAACATCCTACTCAGTCAGTCACTCATTGTGGTTAATCATTAAAGATCAAGCTTAAGCAACTAGTTGCATTGGGTGTTCTGGTCCAACTGTTTTCTTCTCTCGCATCTACTGTCAGAATTTATTCTGTATTTGCACTCCATAATGTTTTATTTGCTCTGGTCACTACATATCAAACTTTATGACCTTTAATGTGCATATGCCCCCTTTGATGCCCCTTTCATGGCAATTAATTCATTGTCGCATACTTACCTTTTTTTTTAAACTAAGGAATTTGAGGGTGGATGTGATCCAAGACTTATAGAAACAGCAACAATTGAAAACCTTCATCTTTAAGATTTTAACCAGATTGACAGAAAATTCTTCATGTCACTTCTGCATCCTAAACACTTTTTATTCAAGGAATGTGTACTTATATTCCTCAGGTTCTCTTGATGATAATTATTATGCATTCTGAAGCTAATACTGTTTTTCGGTTTCCTTAGTTCTTAAATTGGCCTTATATCTAACAAATTTGTTGTTAATATGATTACATCCTAGCGACATCCTCTTGGAATTTAAAACTATTCATCTTGCTAAATGGGTTGTTTTAGACCAATAGTGGTGGTGTAAAACTACACTTTTCCGTTCATTGTTGCTAGTGGATGGGTCAAACTAGCAAGCTTGCTGAGGGAGAACTGAGAATGTGCGGTGTATCCACCAAAGGGAGGCAGGGAGGGAGATGTATGTTAGGGACCACGTAGGATCAGGCATGCTTTCAGAGTAAGCCTAATACAATCATCCTCTGTGGCTAAAAAAAATTGTATACCAAAACTTAAAGAAAAAACATATCAATTTCGTTATGCAAGCACTACATGGATATTTCTATGCGACTCTCACATTGAAATGAAAGCAAGATTGGGTTTATGGCTAATACCTCTGCCAAAGTAAGATTGGGGTTATGGTTAATACCTTTACCAAAGTAAGATTGGCATTATAGCCAATACCTCTGCCAGCCTTTAGATGACATGCTTGAGGCAAGCATATACTGAGCATTGATAACAAAACCAACAGTTTCAGTGATTATGATGGATCAAAAAGTGTTCACCTCATATAAAAGATGGTTGATTTATTGCATTTTGATTTCTAACAGCTATGCAGTTAAATTTAACGCCGATATAACTCTAACATAGTGCTTAACGGAGGTGAGCCGTTACGTTATGAGATTATCACATTTTTGTATCGTGGCTCCGATATAACATCGTAATTGAGATCACTTTTTTTCAATAACCCCATTTTAACTTTTTGTTCTATTATATTAAAAAAATCACTCATTTCATTCTCGATTGAAGAAGGATCAGATCTCACCTTCGCCAATTGACAGAGAACCAAACTTCTCCGGTTGACAGGGAACGAGAAGGGAAGAAGATGAAGAGTCGATCATACTCTCTATTGCGATCTCACTCTCATATGAAAGGAAAATGTTTTTTATTAATGTTTCGATGTTTTAGAATTTAATGTTATGAACATGATTTACTTTTCCGTCATTATAGTACATCAATACTTTGTGGGGTATTAAAAATATATTTAACAAAATATTCTGTTATATCACGTTATATCCTGTTATAACTTATAAAGCTCCTGAACCGTTATGGATCCGTTATCCGTTTTAATAGCATAGTCACAGACATGGAGACACACTCAAGGTTAATGCTAGTCTCTAGTTAAGCTAGGATCATAGAGGAAGACGTTGTTGAAGTTAATAGTTATTTGAATTAGTTGGAAAGAATAAGAGTTTTTAAGATATTGACCATTGGATTTAAATGAGAGGATAATGACTTGTCTGTTCCTCACGCCTTCCACCTTGGAGTAACGTGGTGCAAGCATGTCAAGGTTTTGAAACAACTTCAAAACCAGAGGTTTGCACCTTGCCCGAGGCATTGGCCTCTCATGTTGTGAAGCAAGACTTTCTTGACAACGATTTTAACTTTTTAAGCTCATTTATACAAATCAACTTGCCTTGTGATTTGCGTATGACTTCGTTTTCATTCTTTTTATTTCCCTTTTAGCATTTTAATTTTCAGTCTTCTCCTCACTTCAAATCCTTTTGCCAAGATTGCAAATTTCTGTCTTGAGTTAGAAATTTCAATCCATGGGCATGGCACGACAAAAGAACTGTACTGGTGATTGGATTAGACTCCATCTTGAATGCAATGCACCATTCTTGGTTCTTAGTATGCTACAGTTCTTTGTTTGTTACACCTAGTCCTTTCCATATTTTGTATGGGTACACTGTTGCTTCTTGTTTGAGCAATTACCTGTGATGTCTTATAGTTTCGATGTGTCTTGATCTTTGTTGGATTGAAGTGATCTATATGTCATATCCCAGGAAGAAGAACCAACTTGTGTGTTTACATATTTTTGTTCTGTTTTTCAGGAGTTGGGAAATCGTGTCTTCTTCTGCAATTCACCGACAAGCGGTTCCAACCAGTACATGACTTAACCATTGGTGTTGAATTTGGGGCAAGGATGATCACAATTGACAACAAGCCAATAAAGCTGCAAATATGGGATACAGTATGTTTGTTTTTTTGTTTTTGTTTATTTTCCCTTCTCTCTCTTTACTCTTTAGAAATTGGCTGAGAAATTAAATGTAGATGAAATTCGTTACTAGGTGGTACTTCAGCGATCTAAGTAAAACTATATTATAATCAAAACTCCCCCTAATCCTTGCTCATGGATTAGGAATCAAATTATTTGTAGTGTCCGATGATATATTGATCTGTTTCTTATGACGTTGAAATTCCTATGCAACTTACAGGCTGGTCAGGAATCCTTTAGATCTATTACAAGGTCCTACTACAGAGGTGCCGCTGGTGCTTTGCTTGTCTATGATATCACCAGGTGATAACGAAGCCATTTGTTTTATTTGATTGATCTTTCTGCAGATATTATAAGCACTTACAGTTGGGACCACCCATCTTTGGTAGTAGTTTCATATGCCACTTTTATCATTTAAAATTTTTTATTTTATTTTTTCAGGAGGGAAACTTTTAATCACTTGGCCAGCTGGCTAGAAGATGCAAGGCAACATGCTAATGCAAACATGACAATTATGCTCATTGGAAACAAGTGTGATCTTGCTCACAGAAGAGCTGTCAGTACAGAGGAGGGCGAGCAGTTTGCAAAGGAGCATGGCTTAATATTCATGGAGGCTTCTGCAAAAACTGCTCAGAATGTTGAAGAGGTAATGAGCCTCGTCTCTTGTGCTAATTGTCATGAACTTATTTTGTTATCCTGAGATGTTAGTTTAAACTTCTTTAAGTCTTCTTTCTGTATCTTATAAAACTGTCTGCAGGCTTTTATAAGCACAGCTGCGACTATCTACAAGAAGATTCAGGACGGTGTCTTTGATGTATCAAATGAGGTTTGTTCACTGAACATTACTTCTGCTGTTATAGATTGTGTAAATGCCTTCAATGAAGTCCGTTTTCAACGTGACACTGATTTTTTGGCCATCTTTGGATGCAGTCTTACGGGATAAAAGTTGGATATGGAGGAATTCCCGGACCTTCGGGGGGAAGAGATGGCTCTGTTTCTCAGGCTGGGGGTTGTTGCAGTTGAAGTTAGTGAATCCGTTTACGACATCAAAGTCCTTTACTTGTTTCATTATGTTCAGCTCTGTGTTCTTTTGTTTGTTGAAGATTACTACTTGGGTTTGTTTAAATTTAGGAACATAAACAAACAAAAAAAATGAAATTATGCAGAATTGTTAAATATATTCTTGTGTCCTTTAATGTGCATATATGATATACCCCTCTCACAATTCATTCGATGTTACACACCTACCTTTCTGCTAACATTAATGGGCATTTGGGGATGGAATTGATCCGAGATTTCTATATTAAGCACCTAGTGTAAAACTATCAATTAATCTTGGTGAATAAGTTTATTTTAGAACGACATGATAGTGCAAAACTATAATTTTGTTTGCCATGTTGCCAAAACTATCAGTGGATGGCTCAAATAGCAATCTCCTAGCAAAGTCTGTACGGGAGAACCGACCCTCACATATTGGTAAAATCATTACGCAAGCTCGTGATTGATCAAATGTAAGTCTTATTAACATGAGAATCACACTCCTTGGTCTTTTAATAACATTGATTTTCATGATACTCTCATTCTTACCATTGATAACAAAATTTAATGGTGGATTGATGAATGAACTTCAAATTAACTTAGATCAATTTTTTTAGAGAGCTAGACCCGCATAGCCAAACCTGACCATGATAGATGGTATTGGGCTGGCCTGGGTCTCCAAATTTATTAAACTTAGATATAGATACCCACTCATGAATTTTTATGCAGTATAATTCCATGCAACCAAACGCATTAAGTTTACGAGTCCAAGAAAACATTTATTCTTCATTATATTGTTTTTTTGGATCATTCTCTAAGGTCCCATGACCTTTTTGAACCACTTTTGCAATTTGACATTGTCATGATCAATCAAGATCCTTATCTTTCATTATTACAAAAAAGAAAGAAATGTTTGTTTCGATTGTCCATGTCTCCATGATACTCGTATATGATTTAAAATATTCTTCACCTTTTGTGATTCCGGCCGACCTGCCCAGGGCTCGAGGGCTAGCCATACGAGAGTGAGTCGAAAGGCTGGAGTTTCCGTATGAAAGTTATTGTATATAAATACACAATATTTCGATACTCGCCTACATAATATATGTTTATGTATATGATATAATATCCTTAAATGTCCAGATACTCGTAATAAAATTCGAAAGTTAAGACTTCTCTTGACGATTTTCGTATCAACTTGTAGTAAAACTCACCTTACATAACTTGTAATAAAAGTTGATGTTGCTTATCCTCCTTTGTGTTTCACTAATGAGTGATTCTAGCCAGCGAGGAAACCAGCGAGGAAATGGGTGAGGAAAGGAGAGAGGGAAAGTGTGAGCTGCCCATCCCTCTTGAGATGCGTGTCGGTATTTTCATGTGCACATCTCAAGAGAAATGGACGGTCCCCACCTTTCCTCTATCCAAACCTCGCTGATTTCCTCGACATTTAGAATTCCTCTTCACTAATTGGAGGATTCTATAAGAAAACAAATTTGCAAAGTTTTCAAATGAGATCATTATGGACCATTGTTGCAACTTGATAGATAAAAGAGTGTGGAAAAACTTTGGATTTACTAAATAGCATAACAGAGATTGAAGTTAAAGTTTCACTATTCTTTTTTTCTTCATTTTCTTCAAGATGTAAATAATGAAATATATATAGTAATCTATCTTGATAGAAAAAAGAAAAAAAAAATTATCTGTTGCCGGAAATTCAAGTTATTTTTAGTGAATTGTTATTAAATAGACAAAGACAATTTAGTTCAATTTTAGTACTATAATATAATATAAGAAACTATCCATTAAGTAGTTCATGCAAAAATAAATAGTTATAGAAAATTTGATAAGTTAAGCATACTTCAAAATGTATCGAGTATAATTAAAGAAATGAAATAATTAATCATCTGATATCAACATTTGCGTGTCCTTCATTGGAATATACTCTTGTTAATAGAACCAATTTCAAACTTGACTCGTTCCTTAATAACATGACATTTTCTTGTTTGAGATGACATCGTGCCTTGAATATCTTAAATTGGTTCATTGAATATCTTAAATTGGTTCATTGAATATTTTAAATAGGATTGAACAAAAAATCGATCAAACCGATCGAACCGATCAAAATCGAATCGATTGATTCGGTTTAAATTCGGTTCGGATTGGTTTCGGTTTAAAAAAATGCAAAATCGAAATGGTCGGTTCGATTTTCGGTTTCTATGTGATTTAAACCAACCAAACCAAATATTTAAACATATTATATTATTTTCGGTTCGGTTCGGTTTTATTTCGGTTTTGGTTCGATTTTAGTCGGTTCGGTTCGGTTACGGTTTGCATAAATTGGAATCGGTTCGGTTTCGGATCGGTTTTGTTAATGGTCGGTTCGGTTTCGATTTGAAAATTTTAAAACCGATCTAAGTCGGTTCGGTTCACGGTTTAGGTGAAAAACCAAACCGACGGTTCAATTTTCAGCCCTAATTTTAAATTAGTTTAATACGTTAAATGTTAAATATATGATGGCTCAGTAATTGAACAGTAGAGAATGACGGTATCGCCTTTGATCACAAAATCATTCATAATAGTTTCAAGTCGTATTGTTAGCTTAGGTAAAATTGCGAAATCTAACTTACTTGTAATAATACCACAATTACTATAAAATTAAATCAGATTTGAATCCAGATTAGTATCCAGTTCCTTGGAAGCACTAGATCAACATTTTTCTTCTACTCTCCAATTTTCCACACTCTCTCTCTCTCCCTCCATTCCCTTCCCTTCGTCTCTCTCTCTCTTCACTTCAGCTCATAGGGTTTTGGGTATCTCTCTCTTTCTTCTCTCTGCAAATCAATCCAATCCAATCAGATCTCAATCTCCTTTTCGCACGTGATCTTCTCCCTCCTCACACCCCCTCTTCTTCTTCTTCTTCTTCTTCTTCGTCATTGATTTCTGTCTGGGATTTAATTGAATTCATGGCTTCAGGACCCTTTGATATGCAAAAGCTCTTCAAGACATCAAACCCACCACCGTCGTCGTCTTCATCATCAAACCCACCATCCCCCTTCCCGCCATCTTATTCACCACCCCCTGCTTCTTATCCTCCACCCACCTTCTCTTACCCTTCTTCTCAAGTCAATCCTCCATTTCATCAACAACAACAACAACACCACCAATTCCTCCCTTATGATCAATTAGCTAACATGCACCTTCACCAACAACAACAAAGACCCATGCCTTCTTATCCTACACCCCCTTTACAACAACAACAACAGCCTTCAAACCATGGGGCAAGACTAATGGCACTATTGAGCACAAACCCACCTCCCAATCCTGAATTCCAGCCACCCCAGACACTCCAATCACCGCCTCCCACATTGCCCACTTCGGGTTCGGTAGAATTTTCAATCCCCATGGCTACCCCGTTCCCATCTGCCCCACCGGGCAATTTAGCCATCCCCCAGCCATCTCCATTGAGAATGCCGAGCAGTAAGCTGCCCAAGGGCCGGAGGTTGATAGGTGATCATGTGGTTTATGATGTGGATGTTAGGTTTCATGGTGAAGTTCAGCCCCAACTTGAGGTCACTCCCATTACCAAGTATAATTCGGATCCCGGGCTTGTTCTTGGGCGCCAGATTGCGGTTAATAGGTCGTACATTTGTTATGGATTGAAGTTGGGGGCGATTCGTATCCTTAACATAAACACTGCTTTGAGAGCTTTGCTTCGAGGTCACACTCAGGTTGGTGCTTTACATTTTCATGTTTTAGAGGCTTAATGGATGAATTATTGAATTTTTGATAGAGTATCAAAGTTGGATATAATGTCTTACTATGGTTTAGCTTGTCTGTTAGTTATTAGCTGAATTAGGTACTTTCGACATCCCGAGCATCAAAGCTTCACTAATAGATTTGGATATGGTACCATAGCTTCCAGTAGTTTGTGTTGTCAATTAATTTTTTTAAAGCGGAAATAGATTGATAGTAGAATTTTAGCATACGTTGTCATTTTGATTAGTTTGGGTATGTTCAATTTTTATAAGATTAGCAGAGGTTTGTAATTGAATTTGGTTGTAGTATCATACATTGGATTAGTTTCTTATTAGTCTAATGGATACGCCCATTATTCTTAGAGACAAAACAATCATTGTTTTGAGTATGTTATAAATAGAGTAAGTTGTGCCATATATGAACCTGAGTCTTTTCAAGTATCTAGGGTCAACAAACTCATTGTTGAATTTGGTTGTAGTATGCATTTTGGATTTGTGACGTAGGTGACTTGGGCATTGAACTTTTTAGGCTTAATTTTATTATTGAATTTGGTAACAATATAATAACCTAGTATGTGTTAGTTGAATCTGGTTTGCCAAGTCATTTTAGATGAAGATTCATGTCAAGTTCAGTTATTTTATCATAACTGGTTCAAGTTATTATCGTTCTTTAAGAAATTGTGTTGCTCATGGGAATTTCGTAAAATTCTGGGGTTTTAGTTGACTATTCATAATGGAATATATAAATAATGTAATATAGAATAAAATTGATAGTAATATACTGTTATCTTTTTATATACTAGATTATATATATATATTTCTTATGACCGGAGGAAGGAAAGAACATAACAATGAAATTGACTGACAAACATCTCTAATATTATGCTAAATGCGCAAAGAGAGATTGAACGTTAGCCCATCCACAATAAATCCAGTTACAATTTCAGTCCCTCCACCTGCTGCACATTGTGCATCAAATAATATGCCTACGATCAAGTCCTGATCTTTTGTGGAACTCTTCCACCACATCACCCCTTCCCATCCTTCTGTATCCCCATTGATGTTGAAAATGAGTTACCCCAACTCGTCATCCTCCGGGAGGCTACCACCCTCCAAATTTTGGACTAAAGAAAGATTTTCATCTCCGTTTAATCCAGATGAAATGAAACCATAGAGCCTCTCAGTCGATCACCAGAGACATCCATGAAATTTTTATAACAATATGTTATAAAACTCTTTAAATTAAAAATCATATATTATCCAAATTATAATTGATATTTTGATAAAAACACGAAATACCACACTTTAAATTCTTACTATAATAGATATTTAAGGAATATATTCTAGTGATTAATTATCGACAACAATTAAAGTGTTATACTGGGATGCAGCTATGGTGGAAACGTAAGAATAATTTAATACAGATAAAAAATTAACATTCTTCTAGTTTAATTAAAAAAAGTTGGAGATTCGGTTATATATGTAAATAGTATTTCAAATATCGTATGAAAATCAGCAAAAGCATATATTGAGTTGCAGATACATCAATGGTTTTTACTTCTGAGCTTAATTTTGATTATTATTATTTTTTAATATTCACCTGGATCCTTGCATACTGTATCTCAAAAGTTCTAATTATCTGAGTTCCTAAACTATACATGATGGTATCATGGGCATCCTTTATTTACTTATCGCTTAGAAATGTCACGATTCATGAACTGTTACTTCACATCTTTTGGCTATGAGTTAAGAACACACCTATATATGTTTTTTGAATAGTTTATGTGTATCTTGTAACCATCTGAGCTACTCATTTATTATTTTAATTTTCAGAGGGTCACAGACATGGCTTTCTTTGCTGAAGACGTCCACCTTCTTGCTAGGTCTTTCTCTCTCATTCTTTTATCAAAGTCTTACTTTTAAAATGCTTTTGGGGAATGCGTTGGCGATGTTCTTAATTGTTTCTATGCAGTGCTAGCGTAGATGGGAGGGTATTTGTCTGGAAGATTGATGAAGGTATTGATGAGGAAGATAAGCCGCAGATTACTGGAAAAACTATTCTCGCCATTGAGATTGAGGGTGATGAGGAATCAGTACATCCCCGAGTCTGTTGGTACTCCCATAAACAAGTAATGTTTGGATTTGCCTTTCATAGATGTTACTTTTGAACGAATTGATGGAGAGTGAAGCCTCATTACAAGCACTTGTTTTTCAGGAAGTTTTGATTGTTGGAATTGGGAAGCGTGTGCTAAAGATTGATACGACAAAAGTTGGAAAAGGTGAAGTTTTCTCGGCGGAGGAACCTTTGAAGTGTCCTGTAGATAAACTAATTGACGGGGTCCAGCTCGTTGGTAAACATGAAGGAGAAGTGATTGACTTGTCAATGTGCCAATGGATGATGACTCGTCTTGTTTCAGCATCATCAGATGGCACGGTATGTATTTTTGCTATTTTGACTGTTTAGAACTTTATGATATCTACTTACGTAGTTAAATGATTGGTCTGAAGTTCTTTGAATAAAAGTTGTTTTTTTATTTATGTTAAGATTTCTGTGTTTGTTTGAGCAATTTAAGAAAAAACATTCTTTAATCAGGATTGACCACTACCTTGTAGATTCGGCAAACTTAAATCAAAATCTTGACA
Source organism: Berberis thunbergii (assembly GCA_003290165.1). Classification (NCBI taxonomy): domain Eukaryota; kingdom Viridiplantae; phylum Streptophyta; class Magnoliopsida; order Ranunculales; family Berberidaceae; genus Berberis; species Berberis thunbergii. The sequence goes on from QNQO01001529.1 coordinate 133,282, forward strand.
TGCTGACTCATCTTATATGTGTTTTCTTTTATGTTGTGCTCCTTTTTCTATCCCTCCGTGCATGAAATATTTTGGAAGGAAATCATTCTCAAGGCTGAACATGGTCTGGCATACATTATTGTCTTATACTATGAGAAAATTTGCAATTTTGTGGCTGGCTTTTACTTTGAAACCCTCATCTTGTAATATTTATATGGGATTTCATTTTATTTCAAAACCATAGTCCTTTCACTCTCCTGAGTGTTCTATTTGTTTTTGGAAGTGCTCATTGTTACATGAATCAGTTAAGTGCACTAACTTCATTTTGGGCTTTTAGGCACATACCTTACTCAATTTGGACACCCAGCAGCATGTGAGAACCTGCTTGTATTCCTAGATTCAAATTTCAAAGTTTCGGCATCTAAGTTTCTATGGTCACTTGTATAACTTACCGGCGGGTTGTAGTAGAGAAATATATTTCGTGAGATTATTAAAGAAAGTTGGAATTGATCATAGATACTGTATTGTATAGTATAATACTTCTTCATAATCTCTAAGAGCTAAGTGGAAAAGGCCGAACACCATATTCCATTGTGAACAGACGATGTTGAGAATCCAATTAGGAGAGTGGATGACCAGCACAATCTGTTTTGACATCTCCACCACATCATGCAAGTGCTGCATGCTGAATTTCTCATCTTTGTCTGCTAGAGGACCTTAAGATAGGATCTGTACTTTCAGATATCTTGGCTTCTACTTCAGAAGTTGGTAATGGTACTACAAACTAGATATTTACTTTGCTATTTCTAGGGAAGTGCAACTATTATATCATTCGTTGCTTCATTGAGGCCAGGGAAAAAAGGAACCTGATTTCAGGAATCAGGAGTTCTTTCTCTACTCTCTGAGTTTACAAGCTGGTTGTTTGAACTTTGGACTATTTGCTCCTATCTTTTTTTATTGAAGGTTATGTCTACTTGTCTACAAGGTTATGTTAAGAAAATGTGATTATAAAGTCAAATAGAAGAACATGTGATTCTTGTGTGCACTCACACTGATGCTATCATCATGTTGATAGACTTACCTCTGTTTGCTTCATCTCTTCATTCGCTATATTATGAGACAGTACTTTATTTTGGTTTTCTCGAATACATCTTGTGCAACAGGTAAAAATATGGGAAGACTGTAAGGCGTCGCCTCTTGCAGTACTAAAGCCACACGATGGTCAACCTGTTAACTCAGTAAAGTTCCTGGCTGCCCCCCACTGTCCAGAACACATTATTCTTATCACAGCGGTATGTTACTCCTCATTCTTTCGTATTCAAAATGTCAAAATTCAGATTGCTTGCTCTATTTATTTTTGCAATCTAGTGCGTTCAAGCAACCGTTTATCAAAAAGTGGTCAAATTCTTCACCTTTCGGTTGGACTGATGGTGCACAGTACACACATTTATGGTGCCTGAGAAGTCTGCTCAGTGCTCACATAATTATTTGTCAAATGTTGGTCAAGGAACTGGAAATGCTGATTCAAAATTCTTGCAGGGACGACTTAATCGGGAAGTGAAGATATGGGCCTCAGCCAGTGAAGAGGGGTGGCTTCTACCTAGTGATGCTGAATCATGGACGTGTATTCAGACTTTGGATTTAAAGAGTTCTTCTGAAGCTCGAAATGGAGAAGCATTCTTCAATCAAGTTGTAGCCTTACCAAGTGCAGGACTTATTCTGCTTGCTAATGCTAAGAAGAATGCTATATATGCTGTGCATATAGAGTATGGTTCATGTCCAGCTGCAACTCACATGGATTATATAGCAGAGTTTACTGTTACCATGCCCATTTTAAGTATCACAGGAACAAGTGACAGCTTACCTGGTGGGGATCATGTCATTCAGGTTTATTGTGTTCAGACGCAGGCTATTCAACAATATGCTTTGGACTTATCTCAGTGCTTGCCACCGCCACTGGAAAACATTGGTCTAGAGAAAACAGACTCCACTTCTAGTCGTAATTTTGAGGTTCCAAGTTCAGGTGTTGCTATTTCAGAAACTTCTCTGGGAAGTACAACACCGAAACAACCTATAACGTCTGAAAATGCGTCTACTGCTGGATATCCTGTTAGCTCTGGAGCTATTGAGGTCCCTAATTTGCACGAGAAAGGCATATCAGAGACTAAACAGAATATTTTACCATCAGTAGTTTCAGATGCTGCTATTCCGGTTGTATCATCTACCCCCCCTTTGAGTCCAAGGTTATCAGGAAGGTCGTCTGGCTTTAGAACTCCATCTGCTAGCTTTGAGCCAAGTTCTCCATTGGGCAATCGTGGTGCTATTGACCAACAATTTCTTGATTACTCGGTTGGTGTCCCTTCAAGTTTTCCTGATATTACTTCAATTGATGATGAATCGAGGAAAGCTGCAAACAAAAATTTGCAAAATGACATTTCTATGGTGCCAAATGCTCCTCTCATGTTTAAACACCCAACTCATCTGATCACTCCATCAGAGATACTATCTAAGGCTGTTTCATCGTCTGAAAACACCCAAGTCAAAGATGGAGAGCCCAAGATTCAAGATGTGGTTGTCAACAACGATGTTAAGAGTGCTGAAGTGGAGGTTAAAGTTGTGGGTGAGACTGGGACCCGTCAGCGTGACGTGGACTATCAGATGGAACCCCGCAATCTTATTGTAGAGAAAAAGGAAAAATCATTTTATTCTCAGGCTTCCGATCTTAATGTTGAGGTTGCTAGGGAGAGCTGTGTACACTCTCCGGATTCTCTTAGTACACAAGGGAACCATCAAACTAGTGATTCTGGTGTGACACAGGCTCTTGGCCACTCTCCAAGTGTTGGTGAGGAAGAGTACCAAGATTCTTTGAAAGGTGCATCTGGAAAGCTGTCGGAAGAGGCCCCATCGGCAGCAGTTGCACAAACACCCACAAAGCCAACGAGAGGGCAAAGAAAAGGTAAACAGTCTCAGTTGTCTGGTTCTTCGTCATCTCCAAGAACTTTAAACTCTGCAGACGATTCATCTACCGAAACTGGTTGCACTACAAATTCCCCTTCTGCTGAGGCTGCTCTCTCACAAATTCAGGCTATGCATGAGACAGTTAACCAGGTAATTATTTCCTACAAGGTTTCCTTAATTAAGTCCCTCCAAAGCTTTCGGTCCAAATTGATATCTTCACCCAATCATTCTTAAATAAATCATGAATCAAAGGTGATTTAGAGCATGAATGTAAATGGATATGTAGTTTGCTATCTCTGCTCCGTGGATCTTCCTAAGGTCTTACTTTATGTCAAACTTGATTTTGTAATAGTTGAGTATACAATGCATGAGCTGTGTTTGTTTATCCTTAGAAATGTATGGTTTTCTATGAACGACCATGTCGTGGATTGTGGGAACTCTCTCCCTGTGCTATTTGTTGGAGGATTTGGCTTACAGCCCATAATCTAGACAGTTGGAAGCCAAAGAACAAGCTATCCCACACACAACTGAGACCGATCAACTATTAAGCTATCCTTCCAGTAACTATTCAGCAGGTGGTGGAGGATTGGTCTTCTTCAAGCTTGGGAAATCTTAATCTCTCTTCTATAGGAAAGTGGGCGTGGGCTTGTCTTCTCCATGCAGTGGTTGGGTGGTATGGAGAGAAAGGAACAATAGGATCCTTAAGGGTGTCTTTAAGGATGGGGATTTTCAAGGATACACATGGGGGTTAAAACTGAAATCACTGGGGGTTTGGGGATACGCATGGGGATTTTCAAGGATACTCAATTCTCCTCTTGTATGTTTGATTTGGGAGAAATAGTGCTAGAAAGTCATACTTAGAACTGATTGTATACTTTTGTTTTCCCTTTTGGATATGTATACAGAGCTTTTTGTTTGCTGATCAAGAAAAAAAATATTACACCTGCAACACTCTGAATTCACTAGATCACCGTAGCCGACCTCGAAGCCTTTTGGTATCCCCAAATTAAAACTCTAGATAATCATTCTTCTCAATCCCTCTCTTCCAGAAATTGCGATGAAGGCATTCAAAGTAGCCTGTTCAATGGAAACTGACTGGATTTTGGAAAATATCTCAGAAGTTTGAAATTTTTTACTTCTCTCGAGACTACTTTACTGCCAACTTCTTCAAATATTGGAGCCAAATTGTAATCTCTGGGTTTCCCATGTTTTTTTATTGATGTGGTACTATGTTGAGTTCAGAAAGATTTGCTGATCAGTGCTGATTGACGTTTTCATTTTTTAAATTTTATAAATTTTTTTTTTATAATTTATATTTTTAATTTTTAATTTTTAAGAAGCTATTTAACTCTGTCATGACCTTAGTGTCATTTTCCTCCTTGTAAAAGCTTAATATTGTAAGGGAAGTGTACCTTTTCATTTTTATAGTTTGATATCCATAATCTGTTAATTCAATTCAAGCGCGAATTTCGATACCACTTTCCATATGCGCATTGTGCGTAACTCTTTATATTCTTTCCTCTGCAGTTAATGAACATGCAAAAAGAAATGCAGAAGCAAATGTCTTCTTTGGTGACTGGTCCTGTTAACAAAGAAGGCAAAAGAATAGAGGCAGCTCTAGGCCGTAGCATGGAGAAATCCATTAAAGCAAACTTGGATGCTGTTTGGGCACGTTTGCAAGAGGAGTATGTGAAAAATGAGAAGTTGGAACGTGACCGCACACAGCAAATAACAAGTTTAATCACCAATACCATGAACAAAGAATTGCCTGCCATGTTAGAGCGAACATTAAAGAAAGAACTTGGTGCAGTAGGACAAGCTGTTACTCGTGTAGTTACTCCAGCAGTGGAGAAATCTGTTTCTTCATCTATAACAGAGTCATTCCAGGTAAAATCCTCACATTCATGAGTTTCCTTCTTGTTTTTTCCTTTTGTCATTTTGTGACAGTTTTAATTTCTTGCATGTATAACTGGGCACTTACCATTATTGGTTTCTGTTGTACAGAAAGGGGTCGGAGACAAAGCGGTGAATCAACTGGAGAAATCAGTTAGTTCAAAACTTGAAGCTATAGTAGCAAGGCAAATTCAATCACAGTTCCAAACTTCTGTTAAACAGGCTCTTCAGGTATGCTGGTTCTTGAATTTTACCTAAAGGGCATTTCTTTCTTTGACGCGCAAGTCACCCAGGCAGTAAGAGAGTGAAGCGAAGTTTCTCTTCGTCTGTGGTTATTACTGCACACTTAATTGACCATTCCACTTGATTAAAGTTTCAAACTTATAGGGTTTGTTACTAGGTGCTCACGTTTTTATGAGATTGTCTTTGAAGGCAATTTGAGTTCGGGTGCATTTTTCAATGAGTTAAACTTGTTGAGGGGCAATCTTGTAACTCAGCTCTATGTTACCTGTATCATCATCACACACTAACATCATCATAATTTCACTCCAGTTATATATCCTTCTTTGACTGATTAGGGTACCATACCTACAATCTGAGACTAAAGCTTTAGACCTTTGGATTTTTTTAAATCTTGTCCTTGCCATATAATTTTACTCAAATGGTGCTCCAACCTGTATCCACCTTTTCCTGGGTTTGTAGTATTGATATTACCACGTAACTAGTGATTATTAGTTGTTTTGACCTAATTTAGCTATAAGAGGGCAAGCAGTGTATGTGAATCAATTTCTTATGGATCCTTTTACATTCTTATGAACTGTAACTTAGGAAAGTTATTCTGATACAATACTTTGAATGATGTACATGTAGGATGTGTTAAGATCCAGCTTGGAAGCTTCTGTTATTCCTGCATTTGAGATGTCTTGCAAAGCCATGTTTGAGCAAGTCAATGCTGCATTTCAGAAGGGGATGATTGAACATACAACTGCAGCTCAACAACAGTTCGAGTCGGCACAATCTCCATTGGCTCATGCTTTGAGGGTATGTTTTTGATACCACTCAACCTTTGTGGTTTTATGACTTTATGAATTCATTGTTTCTCTTGAATGCAATAAAGACTTTCTCAGCTTACGGTGTGGCTTCATTCTTGCCAGGACAACACATCCTATCGTGAAAATTTTAATTGGAGACTATCATGCTAATATGCTACTTAAAAAGAAAAAAAACCCTTGTGAAACATTATAAAGAGAATAGTCATTGACCATGTATTAAAATTTAGTCTTGATGAAGCGAAGTTACTTTTCTATAACCTAAGTTGATAAAAAGGGAGGGATCAGAGGAAGAAGTTATGGATGAATATGAACTATGAAGTGGAATAACCAAATAAGGTGTTGATGGAGACTAAGAAAGGGGATGAAATGGGATCGAGTGGGAGGGGGATAAATAGAGCACTACTACAGTGCCTGGTGGTCACCAGGCACCGTCCATATGCCTAAAAATATGAAATAATTCAAATCTCAAGGCAGATGGACGGTGCCTGGTGGTCACCAGGCATACCACCAGGCACTTTAGAATTTTCCGGATAAATTATAGACAGATAGTTAGATAAACCAAGTTCCCCTTGCCTACCATACGAAAAAAACATCACTTAGTCTGTTCGGATAAATTGATTATAGATGGGGGAAAGCATATGCAGGAGATGCTTTGGAACATGATCAGATACAATGACTTGTCAGTACAGAAATGGGTGGGCTATCAGGTTGGCATGGGGAACTAGAGTCATCAGGCCGAGATCAAGGCACAGACATCCTTGGAAATCCTTGCTTTCAAAAAAGGCTGAAGAGAAAACATGGTGCTGAGAGTCAAGGGAAAGTGATACTTCACACGTTGAAGAACCTAGTGGGGAAAAAATGATGGGGTTAAGACTTAAGATATGGGAGGGTAGGTTGCAGTCATGGAGAGCTGGTTTTGCATGTAGAGGGGTATATCTAAATGCAACTTACGTGAGAGTAAGGAGTGGAGTGGAACCCCCAAGGGAAGTTCTCTTGAAGAGTGCTGTAAATATTTAATTTTAATTTTGTACTTGCAGGATGCTATCAGTTCTGCATCATCAATCACTCGAACTCTAAGTGGGGAGTTGGCTGATGGCCAGCGAAAGATCTTGGCTCTTGCAGCTGCAGGAGCAAATTCCAAAGCAGCGAATCCCTTGGCTACACAACCAAGCAACGGAGCTTTGGGCAGTTTTGAGATGGTTAGTTGCTTTCGTTATGCCAGCTTTGTCTTACGGGCACTGTTTACAAACTTGTTACCACACAAGTTTCCATATTTGGAATGTTTACATTATATGAGTTTTTCTTCAGGTTGAGGTGCCTTTGGATCCAACCAAAGAGTTATCTCGACTGGTGGCTGAACACAAGTTTGAGGAAGCATTTACAGGAGCTTTGCAAAAAAGTGATGTTTCCATTGTCTCATGGTTGTGCTCGAAGGTTGGTTTCGCATGACTATTAATTACTGTCTGTTCAGTTCTAATCATGATAATTTTGGAAGGGTTATCTCATTATTTATCTACTTTTGCCAGGTGGATTTACAAAAGATCTTATCGACGGTGCCTCTACCTTTGAGCCAAGGAGTACTTTTGGCCCTTATACAGCAATTGGCGTGTGATATTAACCATGAGACATCCCTTAAATTGACATGGATGACAGATGTGGCAGTTGCCATAAACCCAGCAGATCCAATTATCGCAATGCATGTACGGCCCATCTTTGAACAGGTCTATCAGATACTTGGGCATCACCGGACACTACCCACTACTTCCGCAGCAGATGCTTCAAGCACCCGGCTTGTCATGCATGTGATTAACTCAGTGTTGACAAGCTGTAAATGAGAGAGCCTTCCTTCATACACTCTTTTTCACCATATATTGTGAGCAATTTGGTTATAACAAGCTTTTGGGTTGTTGTTTCAAAGGGAGAGTTTGTATAGAATGATATCGAACGTTGCCTGCACAAAGGCCTCGTTTGTTTTGCTTTATTTCTTCTTGGTTTGTTAGGTTAAAAACTGTTCATCGTGTAAATGAATTTTGCATTTCCCACTCTTAGCCATCGATGCTGATTAAAATTGCATACTCCATCATCATCCACCAAGCAACACCCTACCCACCTGGGACTTGAATTTCATCCAAATCAACAGCTTTGGTATTGCATTATAGAGTTTGATTTTGCTAACTCACACTGGACCTGAAAGTTATATGCCTTTCAGATTCGTTCAAGACTTGTGTGGTGAATGGTATCACACACTCAGCCAGTCGGCAGCATTTGAGGCGGGAAGGGTTAAGGGATATAAAAAAAAAAAAAAAAAATCTCCACTGTACATTATGAGGCAAAGGCAAAAAATTAATACTCAAAATGAATTTCATATCTTCCTAATTAATCTTTTTCTTGAATTTCCCCCAATAAATACACCCAAAAAAAATTTGCCACATCAGATATGTGTAGATGTGGCACCACCGCACCAACACCACCACCAAAATTTCAACTACAATTTTAGGCGGGACCTACCAACATTGGTCAGTTTCCCATGTCCTTCTGGTCTTATAACCACCACCACCGGAGAAACTCAGCACCGGGTACCGCACCGCCGCGCCACGCCTCATTTCAAGATCATACCGAGCCTTTGCCGTTGGATCAGATAACACTGCATAAGCATTACGTATCTCAATAAAATCTCCACTATCCAAACCACCACCACCAGCAGCAGCATCAGGATGAAATCTCTTAGCCATGCTCCTATAAGCAGCCTTTATTTCCTTCACTGACGCATTCTCATTAACATTCAAAACATCATAAAGATTAGTTTTCCTTGCATCAATCCTCGCAGTCTCTGCGAAAGCTTGCATTGAGATCTTCGAAGAAGAAGAAGAAGGCCACCTAGGTTTGAACTCTACCGTCGACGTTGCTGAGAAGGATAAAGATTGATTGGCAAACATTGTTGAAGGAAGGATCTTTGAAGCAGAATTTGATAATAGATGACGGATGAGGATGAGGTTGAAAGAGGATGAGGATGAGGTTGAAAGAGGATGAGGATAGAGGAAGGGTTTATAAAGAGGTATGAAAGGTTCAGTTTTTGTCACAAAAGGACAGAATCAAGAGGCGCCTGCTTTTTTTTTTTTTTTTTTTATTGGTTGGTCGTTGGTTTTGTTTGTACGTAGCACTTATCTCAAGCCCATAGAGAATGTCTGAAAACTATTGGTTAATTGGTGGCCACGCTTTTTCGAAAACCGGTCTAATTAATACTTTACCCATTGCAAACTTCGAGGCTTACCGACAATATTTATTTTGACAAGTTTGTTCAGTTTTATTGGTTTAGTCAGTTTTTTTTTTTCAACACTATTGTTTAGTTGACAAAAATATTAGGAAATCAGGTTTTTGCAATCATGTTTTGTAATCAGGATGATGTGTCATGATCTGAAAAGAATGATGAAATCTCCAAAGATTTTATGTGTATCTTGAAGTTGTAAAAAACTCCTCTAACGATGTCACATCATCCTGATTGCAAAACATATTTACAAAACCTGATTTACTAGCCTCACTCTTAAGTTAAACGTGATAAATTAGTAATAATTCTTAAATATTAGAAAATTTAAACAAAATATTAGAAAATTTATCATGAATTTTTATATGATTGAGTATAAATTAATTAATTATTATTTTTTTGTGTTTGTGTTTGAAAATAGACTATCGAACAAAGAATTGTGTATTGTTGTTGAAGCAATGTGCAATAAATCAATTAAATGAGTGTAATACACTGAATCTTTGATTGATCAAATGTGTATCATACAGTGAACTTATGATCGATCGATTAAACGAGTATAATACATGAAATCTTTATTTGATTAAATTGAGTACAATTCGTGGAATCGATGAATTGGTTTTTTTTGAAAATTTCAGTAATTTACATGAAATATTTGAAAACAGTTTTAATAATTTACTAAAATATTAGACCTAATTCTAACCCTAAATCAAAACTAGCAAGCCAAAGAAAAAGGCAAAAACTATGTGTTTTATTGGTCGGTGCTGACAACTCCAAGTTTAGTTTTGTTTGGCTTCTAGAAATTCTACTACACGATAAACAAGAGATGATTTTGAAATTTGGCACGTGCGAAATGGAGAGTTTTCTAGAAAAGTTTCAGGTCATTTAATTTTTCCCTAATTCTTGTGTAATTTTAATGCACATTGGTGAGTGACTTCTAGAAGGGGCTTTTGTCATTTAAGAGCATCCATAAATAATTAGATTTCTGGATAATGAAAATAAAATGGAGTAAGTTTCAAAATATACACTATGAATAATGATGTTTATCCCTAGAGCCAATGAGGTAGCAACTCAGCGATAAGTCTCTGACGGATGAAATTACAAGTCTAATGTTCAAACGATGTTGACAATATCTGGGATGGGAGGCATTAAGGGATAAAAAAAAAAAGATCATATCCTTAAAGGCTTACATGCGTATCGATCTATGGGTGGTATATTCCATGTTTGGATAAGATCCCATGCAATTCTAGATTGTGTTCAATTGTGTGGTGGATATAATTCAAGTCATATTTAGGTTACACGGATTAGATGGTCTACCGACCATGAAATAGCAAATATGGTTCATAAGGTAGATTTTCTGTCACTTCATCTATTTAATCCAAGCTAACTCCCACATTATCTTGAACTTATATAGAGTAAATAAGGTCTATGATTCATTTTAAAAAATAATAATTTATGTTTTTAAATTTCAAAACTTAATAGTTAAAATTGTTTTAGAAAATTTCAACATAAAAAAACACTTCACTTCTAAGTTCTAACTCGTATACACAGCACTTTTCACAAGAACAACTTTAAAATCTTTGACATCTCAATGTTACGTTTGTAACAAAATGGACTTCAAGTAAAACACTCCAAGAATTTAGATCGAGCCCCAATGGAACACTCAAGGAAGCTCAGAATAACCACTCAAGAGTGTACATCAAACTTTGTATTGATACATTGAAGAATACTAATAGATGATTATATATGCATAGTATTTTTCAAAGCATTCAACCATCAAGACAAATACCACCTTCACTCCATTTTGATTATGAGAGTTTTCGAAATTCATGTGGGACACTGCTAAAGCCCATCTCAATGTAATAGAGATATTGTTTCTGTAACTTGTAATGTTTACTTCTTTGAGTCTACCAAACAGGAAGCATGGGAGTTTCGGCAAAAGACTTGGTTGGGAATATTCTGGCTTTTGTTGCTAGTCTGATAGGCGACAAAGTTTTTGACAGCACGATAACGGAAGGATGTGCGGCTGAAGCGACCTTGTTGCTTTTTCAGACTCGACGATGGAGGACCAGACTTCTTTTTGGCGACTTCGTGATCCTTATTGACCTCATACTGGATGATGAATCACAACAACTCACTCCTATGCATTGTGTCTAGCCCCCTGTTATTTGTAATATTAAACGACCATTTCTTATGCTTCTTTTTTGTCAATATAAGTATATATCTAGAAACCTTAATAGTAAGCCTCACAACTTAGCATCGATAGCCGACCTACTTGGTTGTAACTGTTCTTAGTTATTAATATATTGCCTAAGGCTTTTAACAAAAAACAAAAAAATAAAAAATCAAGACAAATATAGAAGTAGATGAGTGACTTCAAGTATATATATGCCATGAATTCAGGTTGAAGTAATATTTAGCATTGAAGCCTAATGAAGTGGATGGGAGACGACACTATTTGGCATAACGACTTGGTAGTTTAGGGTATTCTTTTGTTTTTGTTTGGTTAGAATTTTTGTTGGAAAATAATTTAAATGGCTCATTGTGCAATTTTTAGAAGATTCTTAACTATTTTATAAAGTTAATCAAAAGGCCTTATAAGTTATATATAAATCTCGGTTGGTGTGGGAGTTAACTTGCATTAAATAGATGAGGTGACGAGATCTAACTTATCGACCATATTTGCTCTTCCATGACCCGCAAACCAGCTGATCCAAGAGTTGAAATATATTAGCATATCAAAGACAATTGTCAACATTTTGAAAGGAATTTGATGCATATTACTTTCTACTTAACAATTAGATCTTAAAACCACCTTCAACACACTAATGAAGAGTGGCAAATATAAAAAATTTCATATTTATTGTTTTTAGTAATTCCTTTTTTTGCAATTGATGATATCATAATTATATTTACCCAAAAAAAACAACATTAATGATCCCTACACCCACACAATTCAAAATTTCACCAACCTTTGTACAAAAATCATGGCTCAATATAATTACAATTCAATTTTTCACCTAAAAGTAATAGTTGCTACTTGTTCAATCTAGTAGATGGATGGGTGAAAGTGAATTTAATGAAGTAAATGCACATCTAATAAATTCACTCTCATTTTCTCCTATATATTTTCTTCGATTTTTTCTAAATGCACTGGTTTTTTGCCTGGTGCAATCAAGCATCACTTATCTCAATGCAATCTAACGATGCCTAATTGCACCAGACAAAAAACTAGTACACTGATTGCACCTTCATTGTAAGCTGTTTGTTTTGTGAAAGGATGCATTTAAGCCTTTTGTACTGATAGTGAAAAAAAATTAAAAAAAATAGTGAAAAAACACTGCCTATAAATTCATTAAAATAAGAATATATATTATAGTTTATTACAAAAAATCAACAAGGGGATGTAGCTCAAATGGTAGAGCGCCCGCTTTGCATGCGGGAGGTACAGGGTTCGATCCCCTGCATCTCCATTTTTTATTTTTATTCGCCTGCTGGTTCATTTCTAGGGGATCTGGGCTGCTACTGTTATTTGTTCGATCGCTTCATTGCTGCGCAGATGCATTCTCTCGCCGTGGATTGGAATCCCCACGTTGTCACTGGCGATGTATTTAAGGCAGTGATGCTGAGTAGAGAACACTGCTCCCATTTGATGTAGCCAGGGTCTACCCAGGAGTTTGTATATAAAAGGGGCGTCTACAATGATAAATTTTATCATTATGAGCTTTTGTAGGTTCGACTCCTCTGCTACCATGAGCAATTTGATGCTCCCCATAACACCGCTCGCCACTGAAGCCGACCATGGCCTGCTTGTATGGCTTCAACCCTTCTCCCCTGAGTTGCATTCTACAGAAACATGCATTAGCTGAGCTTCTTGTATCCACCAGTGACCTTTTGACACCTCATCTCGCTATCCTAATTTTTATGACAAGGGCGTCGTTATCCGGGGAGTGGATCCTTTGCATGTCTTGACCCGTAAATGTCAGATCCGGTGCAGGGGCGGAGTCAGGATTGCAGATAAAATGGGGCAAAAAAATAAATCACATATAATTTAATTCTTAAAATAAATAAATAAATATGATTAAACCGCAATTTAACTGACCATATAGGGTTTACCAAACCAGGTCCGAAGGCTATAATATTGTTGCCACTTAATATCCTCGTCGCCTCTATCTCGCAGGGAGACTTGCTTTCGCTTTAGTCCATTGTCTCCACCTTGTATGAAGACGACTTATCCACGACGAAGCACATGTGCTTCTAATAATCAGGTGAAAACTCACAAAATCTTAATTGATGAATCTCGAACCTGCGACCTCTTTCAAGGAGAGTTGATGTCCTGTTAATATTAATAATGTTACCGTCCAATTGCTTAGCTGAAGCATGCTATCGTGAATACTGAAGAGTGTCGATGAGGAGCAAACAAGCAAGAGAGAGAGAATAAGACCACCTCCATAAATTGATCTATGTCTAATCGAAATCGTATTGTGCGATTGAAGAAATCAATCTCCGTTGAAGTCGTCTTGTGTGATTGGAGGGGATTGGAGAAAATTGATCTTTATTGAAATCGTTTTAGGCAATTGAGAAGGCGGAGAGGTGAACTTGCGAAGGGTTTGCGATTTTGTGTATATTTGTATTTTATTATCTATGAGAGGGGGCAATCTAAAATTTTAAAGGGGGGCAATATTGCAAATATTGTTAGTTTAGTGGAATTTCTTAAAAAGCTAAGGGATTTGCCCCCCTAAGCTATAAGGTAGATCCTCCCATGATCCGGTGTCTAGCACTCTATCCGGGCATGTTGGATATGCAGTCTTTGTAGAGATCTTGTATGCAGTTCTCGGAGTGCTCCCTTTTATGACTGGTTGGACTGTTTGGGCTCATCATACGCGCTGTGCAGGATGCACATCCGCAATCTTTTCCACTGGGACTGCTTTTCGCCAAAAGCCCACAAATTCCTTGAGCCTCCCTTTCTGGACCAAATATTTGATCTCATTCCTAAGGCTTTGGTAGTCCCGAGTAAGTGATTGTCCTCTTTGTGATAAAAGCAATATTTTCTCTTATTGCATTTAGACGGATCACTTTTGAGCTTACGGGCCACTTGAGATCCTCCCAACCTTTAATGGTGGAAAGGATTTTGGACAGACTGGTGTTCACTGTAGAATTGCTTTCTTTGACGAAATATCCAGATTAAAATGCAGGGGTGGAAAGCTTGATTAGTTTCATCGGGAAGAAGATTGATTTTAGTTCACCATGTTCTTAGTTCGATGCCAATTCACACAAGGATTTCGGAAACAATCAAGGTTTTGGAAAAAATCCAAAAAATTATTGCTGAACTGTTTTTTTGGGGGATCATGAAGGCTGACGACACAAGCACAAGTGGGTAGCTTAGAAATGATTAAGTGTGCCTATTGGTGAAGGTGCGCTGGGTGTTTGGATTTGTTTAATGTGGTCAAAGCATTCAGGTTTAAATCTCTATGGAATCTAGTGAATACCAACTCGTTGTGGGCTATTTATATGCGTCGTCAAAAGTATCTAGCTGATGGTGTTCTTTTGATGAAACACATAATCAAGAAGGGCATATCACCTATTTATATGGAACTTTCTATTTGAACCTTTCAACCATGAGGATTGGTGCTAGAAATGTCAGTTTTTTTTTGGTTGGTGTTGAATGTTTTGAACGAACTGGTTGGGCTGCCGCTGAGAACAAATGGCCTAGCGTACGGATGATGTGCCAGGAGGTGTTTATCTCTCTAGGATCTGCTATGCAAAGGAAAGCTTTAGGGTTATGACAAAAGAGTTTGAAGTTACAAGAGAGAATTGGATAACATATTTTGGTCTCCTAGTAATGATGGTAAGTTCTCAATTAGAACAGCTTTCGAAATCTTCAGGAACAAGGGAGAATGTGATGGTGTTTTCAATTTGTAATGGCATTGACGCTGACAAAAATTTCCACTTTTATTTGGAAAATTCATAAAAGAGCTCTACCAGTTGATGGAGAATTACGAAGAATTGGTTTTAGTTTGGCGTGGAAGTGTAGTTGTTGTGCGACCACAGGGGATGAAACTATATATGAAACATCTTTTTATGAAGGTGAAAGGGCGGAGAGAGTATAGACTCATTTCGAGTGTATATTCCATGTTCATATTAGAAAACCTGTTGAGGTATTATTACTGAGCATTTTGGTGTTGCATCTTATTACTAATACTTGATAAAAGCAACTGAATGTAGATGAAGTGTAGATATTGATCATCAATATACTCCACAACACAAAGTCGACGATGACTATACTAGGTCTTAGATGATAGCCTATACGAAACCTTCATTTTCTCTACATCAACTTGTTCGTGTTTACAAATCCATATTTATAAACTTAAGTTGTGTTGGTTTGGAGTTTATCAAAACTCTTTTCAAAACTTTGATCTGAATAATCAAAACTGTAACAATTGGTATACAAAAACATCGATCAACTGCCCCTGATATAAGCCAGATAATCAAAGTAAGTCTGAGCTGCAGTAAAAATGAACAATAGTACCGCAGCGACCAAAGAAATTACTGCCAATGAACTATTCATATACTCAAGATGCCATTCAGCTCTCCACTTGTTCCATCTCTTATCTCAGAATATGCCCAAATCTATTGACAATAAATGGAGATAAGATTGATTGAAGTCGCGAGTGACCTCCCTGCATAGCTTGTTAAAAAGATCTGCCATCTCTTCATCACTACCTAACGAATGCTGAATGATTCCCGTATAGTGAAGAAGCCCAACATCTTCAGGTGTGTTGATAATGCCATTGATGAAGAACAAGAATGATGTGAAATCAGGCTTGCATGCATGGTGACATTGTTCAAAGGCAACCACGTTACGAAGCAATGTACCTGTGTAAGATCATTCAGAAGAACAAAGCTTAGATAAAATAGGAAGAATTCATCAAATCTAGTATTTGCAATTATGGAAGGTTAAAACTACCTGTGTAATCCTCCATGAACATAGGGGGAACCTGCAACACACCATTGGTGAAGGATATGTCCAATGTGCCACAGCCCTCTCTTTTCTTAAACTTAACACCCAACTCACGGAGTTCACTAATCGAACGAATCACGTGTGACTCCTTGCCTCTAATGAATTTCGATCGTGGCAGAAAACTAGATCGAAATAGAGCAAGGAGGTGGTCTACACTTCCAAGGGGAATACTTTTTGTCATTGCAATGCATTCGTTTCGTATCTCTTCATCTCTGGGCATTAGAGGATCAAAGAAGTTTAATGTGAGGTCTACTAGTGGAGCTGCTATCTTTGGTGCATCGGAAGAACGCGTTAAATCATACAAATGAGATAACACAAAGAAAGGAATTTGATTTTCTAGCATGATAAGGTCCCGACGGAGAACTGGCAACATCCATTGTCTAGTGAAGATGGGATTATATGTGCTTGTTTGCATTGCAGACTCACGGAAGAGTTCAAGTATGAAACAACCATCAGTGACTAAAGTCTCGATGAATTCATCACTACTGAGATTGAGAATACTGTCAGAATAACATGCGCGAACCTGGAAAAAATCATAAGTCAATAAAATGAAAATGAAAATGATTCTATTAATTGAAAATAGTAATTGATCAATTATAATCAGCTGAATCATATACCTTATTTTCTAAGCTCTTCACTGCATCGAAAAGGTGATCTTGTGTGACAATACAAAAAAACGCGAAATTAGCAACGGTTTTTTAAAACCGTCGCTATTTAAACGGTTAGCGACGGCACCAAACCGTCACTAAAATTTCTGCTACGGTTTTAGATATATAAATTAATATAACCGTCGCTAACTTTTTTGCGACAGTTTAAAACCGTCGCTAATACAAACCTTAGCGACGGCCTTTAGACCGTAGCTAATGTTTGAAATTTTTTTTATTAGCTACGGTCGAAAAACCGTCGCTAAATTGAATTTTTTTTTTTAATATAACAAACACATTAGCGACGGCCTTCCAGCCGTAGCTATTATTTCTGTGATTTTTTTTAAAAAAAAAATTATGAAAAACAACTTAGCGACGGCTCCAGAACCGTAGCTAATGTGAATTTAAAAAAAAAAATTTGCAAAAGAGTGTAGCGACGGTTTTGGGACCGTAGCTAAAGTGATTTTTTTTAAAAAAATATAACAAACACATTAGCGACGGCCTTTCAGCCGTAGCTAATATTTCTGTGATTTTTTTAAAAAAAATATATGAAAACACCTTAGCGAAGGCTTCTAGACCGTAGCAAATGTGATTTTTATATTTCTGTTATTTTTTTAAAAAAAATATATGAAAACACCTTAGCGACGGCTTCTAGCCCGTAGCAAATGTGATTTTTTTTAAAAAAAATTTTGCAAAAGAGTTTAGCGACGGTTTTGTGACCGTAAATTTTTAGGTAAGATCCTTCTTCTTATTTAGATGTCCTCGATCTTCTTATTCTTTTTCTTCAAACCTGTGTAGATTTTTCCCCCCCTTTTTTAGCAAAACAAAACATTAAAACCCACAAAGAATCCACAGTTTTCAACAACCCCATGAGGCCATTCTTGAAGGAATTTTAGGGTTTTCAAATGGCATTCACTGATCAGGGGTTGGTCGGCTCCTGTTCTTTCCTCTTCGCGAGGTTTTGTCCCCAAATCAGTTTTATTTTTTCATTTACGTGTTGATTCAATTGTGTTTTGTTTTATAAGAAATTGGATCTGAATTTTTATTTTCATTGTGTGTTTGACATCCTTATAGTGTGCTATTTGTTTGTTCATGGTGGGATTGTTTTATATGCCACTTATCTAGGTGGAAACAAGCAGATGATGGGTCTAATGTACTTACTAGTAAGAGACGTGGGGTAGCTGCTAAGACAATGTGGCATTTCCCACTTATTCCAAGGTTACAGAGGCTATTTATGTCATCTAAGACAGCATCAAGCATGCGTTGGCATGCAGACTCACGAGCACGGGATGATATCCTACGGCATCCTGCTGATTCTATGGCTTGGCGACATCTCGATAATCAATTTCCAGACTTTGCTGTTGATGGTCGAAATGTCAGGTTAGGATTGGCAAGTGATGGCTTTAACCCACTTGGAACTCTTAGTATTGCACACAGCAGGTGGCCAGTTATCTTAATTCCATATAATCTACTGCAATGGATGTGTATGAAGCAACATTTCTTTATGATGTCTTTGCTTATTCCTGAACCTCGTGCTCCAGGCAATGATATTGATGTATATTTACAGCCATTGATTGATGAGTTGAAGGAATTATGGGATGTTGGGCGTCTAACATACGATGCATCAAAGCAAGAAAATTTTGTGATGCGTGCAGCTATCTTATGGTCAATTAATGACTTTCTTGCATATGCAAACTTGTTTGGGTGGAGCACAAAAGGCTTGTATGCATGCCCCACTCAGGGGCGGACCCAGGATTTTAGTCGAGGGGGGGGGGGGCGAAATGGAAAATATATATATATATTTTGGAAAGCGAGCTGGGTTTTAAGGACCCCAGAACCTTTATACAAATGAAACAATAGTAGTTATCAATGATAAAAACCAATTTTTTTTTTACTGAAGCTAGTAACTGATAAAAAAAATTCAACTATAAAAAATACAATGCATATATCAAATTGGATCCAAGTGTAGTCAATTTTAAGCCAAAATAAGGTCACTATTGATAACCATAGCAAAGAGCAAACAAGCATAATAACTATAATATATAACTAATATCACAAAAGAATTTGTCTAGGCAGCCAGACTTTAAAGTCATTTTTTTGTCAGGCTAGAGCATTTTTACACATTTACCCATTCTCTTTAAAATACAATCACAAACATTATCTATAGAAGAGATAGAAATGTAAAAAACTTAAAACCTGACCAAAAAATGGCTATAAAGCCTGGTTGTCTAGAATTGAGAATCACAAAATAATTAGGATAAGTTCTAAGTGAAGCTAAATTTTTTTTGAAATTTGCGAATCTAATATGATCATAATACAATTTTAAAGAAAAAATAGTTTATATGAGGCTCAAATTTTATACGAATTGGCTAATTTTATATATTTTTAGTGAATTCTATCGTTATTATTTTAGATATTAATTTTAAATATTTTTTTGTTAGGGGTTTAATATCACTTGTGAAAAACAATTAATTTATTTAATGTTAATCATTTTTTATTAAACTAAACATTTTTTAATGTTTGCAATTACTAATAAAATTGCACTGAAAATAAAATAAAAAATGCACTCAAAGAGTATCGAACTCAGGTCTTTTACAAAAAGAGATAAAACCTCTAACCATGCCTGATTCAATTCAATTCTTCTTCTCAAGCAATCTCTGTTATTGTCAGTCTTTTGTAACAGCAACTCAACTCTGTTTGTGGCTTGCAAGATTCTGTTATTCAAGATATCAACTGTCTGACAGATCAAATTAGTCTGGAATAGCTTGATATCATCAATTCCTGCAAGAAACGTATTCAAACACAGGTTAGTTCCTAACACAAGAACAATGGAGTATCAGTATACACATGGTAATTGAATGTTTCAAAGATTGATAGATTTATCAAAATTGTCGAGTTATTAATTCGTTTTGAATAGAAAAAAAAATTTGCCACATATGCAATAATGTCTACTAATTAATAAATGTGTGAATTACTCCAATGGATTGTAAAATAAATGTGTGAATTACTCCAATAGATAAGATGTACTAAAATATATTTGTGCTACAGATCCGGAGAGGTTTAGATTTGCTAGAGACACATCAAACGGGAGAAGGCAGTTGAATTCCTGGAGCAAGTCACCCGTTCTCCTTTGGATTGTAAGAATCAAACCATGTTTTCTTTTGTTAAATATTATCTCTGATTATGAATTCAACACTATTATGCATTATCCATTAAATTCTGCAAAGTATAACGATGTATAGTGCCTTGATTTGATTCAATCCCATAAGATAAATGAATTGTGAAGATATAACAAAATTTGCCTACTTAAATATGAATGTGTTCCAAGTATCTGCAAAGTATATGAATGTATAGTGCCTTATGATGTATGTGTTCCAAGTATCCAAGTATAATGATGTATATTATTAGACACATCTAGTTTAAATTTGATTCATTTTGGGTAGGGTGACTACAATGTCTGCTTAATTTTATATAGCTTTAATTATCGACGCATCAAGTGTACAACTCACCTAATTTATTATTGAAAAAAGTTGCAATCCGCTCCGAATAGATTGAAAAATACAGAGTTTGACTTGTGAATCAACAAATTGGAGACCATTCTTAAATTGGATAGCCATGACTGCTTCATGCTTCATGCTTCCTGAATAAGTCCAATTATTATAAGCATGAATGATTAATCTAGCTAGCTAACAGTATGTTGCTTATTGTTTCAGGCATGCTTCTTTAGACAGTTCTTTCGATCTGTCGTCAAGGTCGATTATTTTACTCTGAGACATGAATTTATAATGGTAAGTCATATCCTTCATAAAAGTGAGTTACTTGTACGAATTTTATAGATTTAGTGAGTAAAACATGTTGTTTGTGATTAACAGGCACATTTGGTCCCCCAAAACGCGAATAAATTTGATTTTCAGAAATACATCAACAGATCACTTGAAGAAGATTTCAAAGTTGTAGGAATCAGTCCAGTAATTTGGTTCATAGCAGTGTTGTATGTAAAATTTTTGTTTTATGTCCCATAGACGATCACAATTTTGTTTTATGTAGTTATTTCAATTTGAGGTTGACAGTATTTGGGATTGTATTTTTTTGTGATGGACAATTTATTGAGTATATGAAAATTAATTTAATTGTGTTCAGGTTTAAGATGTTTATAATTTGCCAAATTTTAAAATTAATATAATGACAAAAAAAAGTATATGCTACATTTTAAAATTAATATAATTTAAATATAAAAAAATCATTTTTCAATTTTATTTTGTTAGCCACGGCTTAAAGGCCGTCGCTAAAATAAACAAATTTTTTTTTTAAAAATCAGTTAGCCACGGCCAAACTGCCGTCGCTACAATAAAAAATTTAATTTTTTTTTTTAAAATCAGTTAGCTACGGTTAAAAGGCCGTCGCTAAAATAAAAAATTTATATATTTTTTTTAAAAATCAGTTAGCTACGGCTAAAAGGCCGTCGCTACAATAAAAAAAATTTATATATTTTTTTAAAAATCAGTTAGCCACGGCCACACTCCCGTTGCTACAATAAAAAAATTTTAATTTTTTTTTAAAAATCAGTTAGCTACGGCTAAAATACCGTCGCTAAAAATAAATAAATGTTAAATTTTAAAAAAAAATCAATTAGCGACGGTATTTTGCCGTCGCTAATATAAAAAATATTTTTTTTTTAAAAAAAAAATCTGTTAGCTACGGGTAGTTTACAATTTAGCGATGGTTTGATGCCGTGGCTAATTAGCTACGGCTATTGTGCCGTCGCTGAATCAAATAGCGACGAGAAATTCAGCCACGGGATAGCGACGGTTGGTGTGCCGTCGCTGAATCCTTTTAGCGACGGTTTTGGCTCATTCAGCGACGGTTTTTAGCCGTCGCTGATTTCCATTTTTTTTGTAGAGTGAGGCCATTGTCACGATTTTGATAAAGAAGACGGTAAAGGGACTCCCGTTTGATGTGTTCCATGCTTTCTAGCCGTGCCAAGCCATGGTGGTAAGGGCCAATTGAGACAATGTTGGGAGCATATGCTCTACTCTCCACCTGCCGCATGTTAGCAGGGACCCTGTAAATGGAGACCTTGCTTATTGCATCATTGGAAAACTCCGGCAAATTCAATTGTAATGGGTTACTTCTATTGCTATGGAACCACCTTATGTTCTGAAAAACTCTTTTAGCAAGCTTGAAACCTCTCACCATTTCACAGTAGATGGAGAGAAGAAGAAATTATGCTGCAATTGTGAAGTACACCGTTGGCTATTGAAGATCTTATATAAAATGCAATGGAACTTTTATTGTTGATCAAAGTCTAGTTTATTATACAAAGTCTTCTCAAGTCGTCTAGGAAGCCTAGTTGGCCTTACCAAATGAACATGAATTAACAGTCATCATACTTAATAATACAAGTCTTTAGGTGAGGAGCACTAAAAAAAACCTTAACAATGATTGCTACCCAAAAAAAAAGGGACTTATAAGAAACAGAGCTGAACACATGGTTCTTAAGTCAAAATTGTATCACTGATCCAGAGGCCAGGGAGAATTTTTTGGTGTTAAAAGTCTTCTTAAGATATGGTTTATAATGACTTGGAGTCTTTGATTAAATGAATCAGTTTTACCTAAATAAACTAATCAGGAAAGACAACCATGTCATTGTTTGTTCATTAGGTATACCTGCTTCCATATACAACAAACCATATTCAACATTTATATTGCAAGTGGAAAATAGAACAATTAAAGGAAATTACTCTATTGTTCCATTTATACACAACTTTTCAGTTCATTTGATTATAAACCCAATAGCATAGATACCATCACAGCAGTATAACTTTGGTCTTTTGAAGCTCCAAGCCGTTTACCCGGGGAGTCCTCCCTATGCACGCAGGCTTTTTGTGCTGCAAAATTTTGAAAAGGGGATAGACAACCAGTGACCTCTCTGCGATGTCCTCCTCCACCCAAAGTAGTGGAACTTTGGAACCAGAATGGCAGAAGACAGACACCTTTTCAATTACCTTCTCAAAACAAATTGATTGGAAACGATCACAAGAGAAACACATTTGAGTATGGAATTTAGAAAAGTGAGGATGCCAGAGAAACAGCGACGCATAACCTCTAACACACCATCTAGACAAGGGGGGAGGGAATTTTTCCAAACGGGTTCACCTACATCGCTTGTTATTCCTCATACACAAACTTCTAACACACCAAAAGCAACTACCACATCACTCCTCTCTCGCTTTCCCCAAAAGGTTTTGTACATCAAAATTAGTATACAGGAAGACAAAAATTACAGCACATAGGATTACAAGTTTACAATAGGAAGAACATAGAACACTTGTTAATGATAGCAATTCAAATGTCGGTATTGCATTCCATTCACCGGTAACAGATCCGAACATTTGAGGTAACAATAGTGTCAATGACTCTTAACTAGCAAAGATTGCAGCACAACAGGATAAACTAATTAAAACTAGGATGGTAAATGGAAATCTGGCTCGTCGTAAGGTACAAGCATATCCAGTTTTTTCATTCTCGCGCACTATTTTTACATAAGATGATGATGCAAAAAATTGTAAATGAAAGAGACAATTAACAACCTCGGCCACGACCACGGCCTCGACCACGACCCATAGGCCTTCCTGTATAGAATTACCAACTTGTAGCTTAATATACGGAAATGCTACTGAATAATGCATACAAGTAAAATGAAAACAATAGCAGAAAAAACAGAGCTCGAAATGCATTAATAAAAGGAAATACCAGCAGTTGTCTTCTTGGGCTTCACCCTAGGTGTCTCCTCTACCAGTAGCGTCTCAAGGTTTAGGCTGTCAGGAAGGATGTAGTAACGAATATTGTTACCCCTTACACTCAAGTGCTCAAGAGTCACTGGGTTCTTTCCCTTCAGAGTCAACTTAACCGACTTCAGATGGGTATTCATGCTTATATCCACACCTGTAACAGTGCAAAAAAAAAATCCATAGTTTGAGATATTAACACCTTTAGACATGACTTGTTAGTCTAGGGGTGGGCATCCCATCCCGTGATTTCGATCCCGTCTCGATTCTCCCGGGTCTTAATGGGATTGAATAATTTCATCCCGATCCCGTCCCGTCCCGATCTAGAATGGGATGTGATGGGATGGAGATTTTCAATCCTGCCAATCCCGTCCCGAGCTAATTTTTTAATATTTATTATTTATTTATTTTTATTCATATAAACTTATAGATGACAGACAGAAACTCATGGTGTTTGCAGTGGTAACAGAAATATTACTTCAAGAAATAAATATTCATTAAGTAAGAGAAAGATAGCAGACTGTTGCATGGATTCCCAATAAAAATGACTCCAATTATTTAACTTCAAAATATTGATAATACCCAGGTGAAGATGAAAAATAACAATTAACTCAGTAATACATATTCAGAAGAGAACATTTAGGGGCGGAGCCAAGAATTTGAGATGCCTCAGGCTGTAAAAATATTTTTTTTAAAATTACGATATATGTATTGATGGTAAACCATTACGAATATGTTAGAGCATCACCAATAGGTCTATATTTCTTCCCTAACAAAAGATGAAATGTCATTTTGTCAAGGAACCATGAATTTTGTTTCCCACAGTAATGAAATTGTAAAATCAGTTGGGAGACCATCACAGCGACACAATACTCTTAGTGAGTCCCATTTATCATGTCATTTTCTAAAAGTCAAGCCCACTCGACTTCATTGTTAGGGAATTTAGTGGCTACCCTTATATTTGCATGCCACATCTATATCTAATTATAAGAAAGTTATTTTTCACGCTCTTATATGATGATAATCTTAGCAGCAGTCACAGGCATCACGCTGATCCCGTCCCGTCCCGAACCCGTTTGGGATGGGACGAAGTCGATATGGGGTTTTTCCCTTCCCGTCTGTCAGGACTCAAGGTCAGAGGCCATCCTAATGGTCTCAAAACTCAATGTCTAATGGTCTCAAAACTCAATGTTCCCTTTTGAAAAGTGCCCAAATGCTTAGCATCTATATTATAGGGGGAAGGTTTGAGCTCTTGACTGTGAGGACGTGTTGCCTCCATTGCATAGTCGGGCCAGACTGTACCGCTAGCATTTTTATTATTTTCTTTGCATTGCTTTTCAACTTCAAACTTGTATTTTCTTCGATCGATAGCGTCGAACTAGTCTTGAGCAACGTCCTTCCGAACGTTCCTCCCCATTGTAACCTATTGAATGTGAATGAGAGCTTTTACTGACTATTGTGCATTGTTATATTGTCTACAGATTGATATTGTGCATTCTCAAGTTAATATTTGTGTCCGTCAAAGTAACTACTCATAGGCTTACTAGTGGATTGGATAACTAGTGCCGCACGGATTACTAGTCCGTGACAGTTGGTATCAGAGCTAGAGCTTGTTGAATGCAAACCAGGATGCAGGAAATAAATGAGCGACTTAGCGCTATGGAGGAACGACAGACCAGTCGAATGCATAGATTGGAAAGCAGAATGGACCAGTTGAACACTTTGGGAGAACAGATTAGTCGGTTGGATGGACTCTTTTCACTGGCAGACAGAGTGGATTCGCTAGCTGAGCATGTTGATAACTTAGAGGGAAGAACAGTCGCAATGGAAGAGTCGCCTCACCCCACAGCTCAGGTGATGAGTGACTTCCAATTACAGTTGGAGGACTTATTTGCAAGGGTTGGCTTGCTCACTAAGGCCACAGGGACGACCGATCACCCTAGGATGAAAGTACCCGAGCCAAAGTCATATGCTGGGGCACGAGATGGGAAGGAGTTAGAGAACTTCTTGTTTGATCTGGAGCAGTATTTTCGCGCGGTGAACCCCGAATCTGAAGAAGCCAAGATTACCATGGCGACCATGTACTTAGCAGGTGATGCAAAGCTATGGTGGAGAACCAAATATGCAGATATGGAAGAAGGTCGCATCCTTATTAGAACTTGGGTAGACCTCAAGAAGGAACTCAGAAATCAATTCTTGCCTGAGAACACTGATTTCTTAGCAAGGAGGAAGCTCCACACCATCAAACAGACAGGCAATATTCGAGACTATGTCCGACAATTCTCAACTTGCTTGCTAGATATTCGAGACATGTCTGAGAAGGACAAAGTTTTCTGTTTCATGGAACAAGCTCATCCGCTTCTACAAGCAGAATTGCAAAGGCAGAAGGTGACAGATATTACAAGTGCAATTGCGGCAGCAGAAAGGTTTGGTGATTATATGCCCATGACTGGATCCACTTCGCTCAATCACTCCACAGCTAGAACTGGCAGTACCAATTCAAGCTCAGGGTCGAATGCTCGTTCACCTCACCAAAATTGGGGAAACTCAAGTCAGAACCGAGGAAACTATAATTCCCGGCCGTCCAACCAG
The DNA here is from genome assembly GCA_003290165.1 of Berberis thunbergii. Lineage (NCBI taxonomy): Eukaryota > Viridiplantae > Streptophyta > Magnoliopsida > Ranunculales > Berberidaceae > Berberis > Berberis thunbergii. The sequence goes on from QNQO01001529.1 coordinate 159,468, forward strand.
AATTGGAGTTCCAACAAAAATTGGAATGCCAGCTCCAGCAACTCAAATTATAACAACAAAGGAGGGCAAAACTACTCTGGGCAGTGGAGACCATCTGCCCCTGCCCCATGCATTCTTTGCAATAGTAGAGATCACCCAACAGGCAAATGTCCATCCAAACCAGCTCTACACTCATTAATGTCCTTGCTTCAAGCAGAACCTTCTAACCAGACCGCATCGAGCTCGAACCCCACCAACAGTGAGACCTCCCAAATGGGAGCTCTACGCAAGCTCAATGCCGTCAAAGGAGAAATGTATGAGCATCCACACAAGAAGGCTTTACAATACATCGACATCACTATCAATGGGTTCCCTTCCCAAGCATTGTTGGATTCCGGAGCGACAGACAATTTTATTGCCCCAGATGAAGCTAGACGTGTGGGTCTGAACTTAGAAGGAGATGTGGGTAAGTTGAAAGCTGTCAACTCTGAGGCAATCTCTATCAAGGGTATGGCTAGAGCTGTGCCACTACAGGTCGGTCCATGGGAAGGAAGATCAAACTTCTTGGCCGTTCCACTTGATGATTTTAAGGTGATTCTTGGCCAAGAATTCTTCCGAGGAGCTGCAGCAGGACCATTACCTTTCATGGACTCCTTGGGGTTTTTCGGACCCAGACTACGCATTGTCCCAACCTCAATTCGACCAACAACTCATGATAGAATATTGACGGCGCTCCAAGTCAAGAGGGGCTTGGCCAAAGGAGAAGATACATACTTAGCTGTGGCGAAGCTAGAGATGGAAGATGATACTAGCAAAATCCCTGAGGAAATTGCCCAAGTTATTGCTGATTTCAGCGAAGTGATGCCGAATGAATTGCCAAAGAATCTACCTCCCAGAAGGCTCATTGATCACGAAATTGAGTTAGTCCCTGGAGCCAAGCCACCTGCACGTAGTCCATATCGCATGAGCCCTCCAGAGCTGACTGAATTGAGAACACAACTAGATGGCTTGTTGGAGTCGGGATTCATTCGGCCCTCTAAAGCACCTTATGGAGCACCTGTTCTTTTTCAGCGGAAACATGATGGCAGTCTTCGCCTTTGTGTTGATTATAGAGCCTTGAACAAAGTCACTATAAAGAACAAGTATCCGCTGCCGCTCATTGCAGATTTATTCGACCAACTTGGATCCGCCAGATACTTCACAAAACTCGACTTGAGATCAGGTTACCATCAGGTCCGCATTGCTGCTGGTGATGAACCCAAAACTGCTTGTTCTACTAGATATGGGTCTTATGAGTTCCTAGTAATGCCCTTCGGCTTGACCAATGCTCCAGCTACATTTTGCACCCTTATGAATGGCCTGTTTCGTCACCTTCTGGACAAGTTTGTAGTTGTCTATCTTGACGACATTGTGGTTTATAGTGGGACTATAGAAGAACACCTACATCATTTGCGAGAAGTGTTCCAAATCCTTAGGGATAATCATCTCTTTGTCAAGAAGGAAAAGTGCTCATTCGGCCAGACCCAGATCAATTTCTTGGGTCATGTTATTGGGAATGGCAAGATTCGGATGGACATGGAGAAAGTCAAGGCAATCCATGATTGGAACTCTCCCAAGAACGTATCTCAACTACGTTCTTTCCTTGGACTTGCAAACTATTATCGTCGCTTCATAAGGGACTACTCTAAAAGAGCTGTTGCCCTAACAAATTTGTTGAAGCACGACCGAACATGGGAATGGGATAGGCAGTGTGAAGCTTCATTCCAAGACTTGAAATCGGCCGTGGTGAAAGATCCAGTATTGGCCTTGCCAGACATCACTAAGCCCTTTGAAGTACAAACAGATGCATCTGATTATGCCTTAGGGGGAGTTTTACTTCAAGATGGTCACCCGGTAGCATATGAGAGTCGAAAGTTGAATGATACAGAGTCTCGTTACTCAGCTCAGGAAAAGAAATTGCTAGCCATTGTACATTGTTTACGGGTGTGGAGACACTACCTCTTGGGATCTCAAGTTCTTGTTAAAACGGATAATGCTGCGGCAAGCCATTTTCTTACTCAGAAGATGCTCACCTCCAAGCAATCTCGATGGCAGGAAAAATTAGCAGAATTTGACTTAGTATTGGAATACAAGCCAGGGCGCACTAACAATGTAGCTGATGCACTCAGTAGAAGGGCGGACCTTGCAGTGCTAACCCATACCGGTCCGAGCCACACCATCTTGGAGAAGATCAAAGTCGGTCTACAGACCGATCCACAAGCGAAGGCGATTACAGAGTTGATCAAGCAGGGCAAAACTCGACGGTTCTGGATAAAAGATGGAGCAATACTCACCACTGGTAATCGCCTCTATGTTCCGAGAGCTTCTGGTCTGAGGAAAGAACTTTTGAGAGAATGCCATGACACCCATTGGGCGGGACATCCAGGTTGGAGACGAACACTTGCATTGCTAGAGAGGGGGTACTATTGGCCACAGATACAGGAAGATGTAATGGCCTATGTTCGAACCTGCCTTATTTGCCAGCAAGATAAGGTTGAAAGAGATCGACCAGTAGGCTTACTCGAGCCTCTGCCTGTTCCAACTCGCCCTTGGGAAAGTGTTTCTATGGACTTCATTACGGGGTTACCGAAAGTGGAGGATTTCAGAAGTATCCTTGTAGTTGTCGACCGATTCTCAAAATATGTGACATTTGTGCCAACCGGACTGACTTGCACAGCCGAAGATACGGCGCAATTGTTCCTCAAGCATGTCGTTAAGTATTGGGGACTGCCGAAAACATTGTTAGCGACCGTGATGCTCGCTTCACAGGAAAGTTCTGGAAGGAGTTGTTCAAGCTCTTGGGATCCAAACTTAATATGTCAACAAGCCAACATCCCCAATCCGACGGACAGACTGAGCGCTTTAACTCTATGCTTAAAGAATATCTTCGCCATTTTGTAAGTGCAAACCAGAAAAATTGGGTGGGACTACTTGATGTTGCACAATTCTGTTTCAACTTACAAAAGAGCTCAGCTACTCACTCCAGCCCTTTTCAGTTAGTCACCGGTCAGCAACCATTGACACCACATACCGTGCTGACCGGATACCAAGGACCCAGCCCCAGAGCTCTTGAATTTGTCAAAGCCTGGCAGAAAAACATTGAAGTTGCTCGAGCCTATCTTGAGAAAGCCTCCCGTCACATGAAGAAATGGGCGGACAAGAAGCGACGAATCGATCCTTTTGAAGTCGGGGACTTGGTTTTGGTGAAGTTAGATATGTTCAACAAGTATAAACGGACGGCTAGAGCACACAACAATTTGTTTCGCAAGTATGAGGGACCGGTACAGATTATTGAGAGAGTTGGCAAAGTCTCCTACCGCGTCAAGTTACCACATTGGCTCCGCTTCACCCATCCTGTCTTCCATGCAAGTAACTTGAAGTCCTACCATGCCGATGCCGCTGATCCCACAAGAAATGTCTCTACCCGAGCATTGCCTAAACATCCTACTAAGCCAGATCGAGAAGTGGAAGAAATCTTAGCTGACCGTCTCATCAACAACACAGGCCCGGATAGAGAGTATTTGGTCAAGTGGCAGGATGAACCTCCTTCAGAAATCAGTTGGGAGCCAGTCGAGCATCTACTGCCATACCTCTCAAAGCTGGAAGAGTACTTGGAAAAGTTCGCTACGAGGGCGTCAGCGAATTGAGTGTGGGAGAGTGTCAGGACTCAGGTCAGAGGCCATCCTAATGGTCTCAAAACTCAATGTCTAATGGTCTCAAAACTCAATGTTCCCTTTTGAAAAGTGCCCAAATGCTTAGCATCTATATTATAGGGGGAAGGTTTGAGCTCTTGACTGTGAGGACGTGTTGCCTCCATTGCATAGTCGGGCCAGACTGTACCGCTAGCATTTTTATTATTTTCTTTGCATTGCTTTTCAACTTCAAACTTGTATTTTCTTCGATCGATAGCGTCGAACTAGTCTTGAGCAACGTCCTTCCGAACGTTCCTCCCCATTGTAACCTATTGAATGTGAATGAGAGCTTTTACTGACTATTGTGCATTGTTATATTGTCTACAGATTGATATTGTGCATTCTCAAGTTAATATTTGTGTCCGTCAAAGTAACTACTCATAGGCTTACTAGTGGATTGGATAACTAGTGCCGCACGGATTACTAGTCCGTGACACCGTCCCATCCCAATCCTGTATGAACGGGATGGGATAGGGATGTGTATATCTCGTCCCATCCCGTGCCCACCCCTATACATGAGGGTTTTTTCTTTTCTTTTTATGTGTTGTTTTTTTTAATTTTTGTTTTTCTAGTTTTCTTCATATATTTATAGTGTAATTTTGGTTTTGTTTTGGTGTAGTTATAATTTGGTTGAAGTTTAGTTTTTGAAATTTGTTCTGGGTTCTTTGATTCGAAATGAATGGAATTATTAGATTTCATATATATAGTTCTGGAGTTATTCTGTTCGTATATTTGAATTCAATACACAGTTATAGATGGCTTTATGTGGAAACATATCCGGGTGTCTATGAATCAAACTGTAAGCAAACTTTCATTGTAATGTCTTAGACAAAATTTTGACATCTATTTCTATGTTCAGAAACAGTTTTTCTAGGTATCGAGGGAGGGAACGAGCGAGGATCCTCCCTCGCACGTGAGATTTTGGCTCCAAAATGAAATTTTTTCCCTCCAATGGCAGCTTAAGAGATTACTCTCCCCCAAAAAACATAGCATCTCTTTATCTCTGAATCGAAGACGATATCTATCCACCCTGAATCGAAGAAATCAAAGACCGAGATGAAGTCGTTGAAATTAAGAGATGAAGTCTTTTATACAAGGTAATTACTCCGATTGAGTTGAAATTTTTTGCGAGTACTACCAACAAAATGCATCGACATGAAAGCCTAGGACAAAACACAAACAATAATAGAGTAAACAAGTTCTCTGTGCTTTTACCCAAACTTTGCATGTAAGTACACAAACATAAACAATGATAAATCACTTCATATTGCAACTTAGACATGGTTCAAGTATGAAAACATCTGTAGTAACCTGTCAGTATGTCAATACAGAATTGGTACTTTCTCATCTAAGAACATGCATTATCTACAATGAGAACTCCCAGCCCTTTATAACATTATTAACTAAAAACTATAGGAGATACACACAGATCCAAATGGTGCAAGAATTAAGAGAATATAGTACCTCATAAGTCAAATTGTCTGGATCAACATTATCTTGCCAAATGAGCTGCAATTTATAACAAAAAAAAATCATCAGTTTTTTGCATAATACTATCATAAGCACTAATTAGGCCATGAAATGGGACACAACAGTACATTCCTATACTTTGATGACACTAGTTGTGTCATGTACTCACTCAAAGATACCAACAAATCACATTTCTCCCTAACAAATGTCTAAACCACAGGGCATATTGAACCACTATCTCAATGATTCACCCCATGACGATATTAAAAATATTAAGGATTGGCACAATGCAGCTTCCATTCATTTGTTAAATTATTGAACAAAACTCCGGTTGCATAATAGAAATCAACTTCCATCGAGCTCACGTGATGCAAAGATGTTTTCCCTTTTCTTGTTCAATGCTCATACATAATTTTGTTGGTTGGTCAATTTGTTTACTTTAAAAAAAATCATTAATCAATAGCAAAATTATAGCTTTTGGACCAAATTTTGGTTGTGCTGATGGGTTGTGTAAAGATGTCTTCAACAAGGGAGAGATGTTAAGAGGGCTCATACAAAGGTAAAGATTATTTATTCAGATTTGGGAATGAAGCTTGAAAATGCGCGATTTGAAAAGATGTGCAATGCCTTCTATGAAATGGCTGACTTCGCCGTTGAGGATGAAAAGAAGACATGCCAAGTTCAAGAATGGATTACTTTGAAGATGATGCAACTTACAAGGAGTGATGGTGATGAGCATGTTGATTCACATGGGTATTTGGAAGTGGCCACCACTATTGCTAGTTTTGCCATCCAAATTCATAGTCCATTAGCGGTTCGTAGCAAAGGACGACGGTCTAATTCAAGGATGAAATCCACCGTCAAAAAGATATGTAAAAAGATACAAAAGAAAAAGAAAGAAAGACAGGTAAAAAGATCAGGCCATTAAGACTAATCTGGTATGTTTTGCAATGTGTTTTATGAATGTATATTTTCTTAAGTCAAGAATAGTGATTAGTGACTTATATTTACAAATGTCTTTTGTAGGGTTTACAGTGTATGCCTTGTGTTATGCCTCATGAAAACTGCAGTTAGCTACAAATGACTTCATCAATATTTTCATGTTAGCATTTTTTTTATTCATGAATGTGTTGTCACACCGAATGTGTTTGTATTTGACCAGTCATGAAGATATATTTGAGTTTGAAGAATATTTTTTGTTTCAATTAATGGTTGCTTCAATTCTCTGTCATTATTTAATTTACATGAAATTATCTTATTCAATAGTCGTTCTCATTTTACCTATGAGGCTATGATCATGCTCTGTGGTAGATAGCTTGTGACTAAATAGTGACAGAATAATTTTTTGTTTACTTTAGACGTACCCATGCATTAAAGAATAGGAAATCTAATTTCAATAGTGGGAAAATTGATTTATTTACATTATGGAATAAGGGTTTGTTTGGTTGCACGAAAAATCTCTATCTATATGTTGTATGTGCATGGTTTCATAAGAAATCCCCAAAAAGTCCTCCGAAGTTTTTAGAAATCCCCAAAAAATTCCTAATCTTTTGGAAATATCGAACCCCTCCCCCCCTTTGCTGAATTACGAAAATGCCCTTTCCTCAGCAAATTATGATATTGCCCCTACCCATTCACAAAATTTCAAACTTACCCCCTTCACCAAATCCCAAAAATGCCCTCCCATTCTCCTAATTACGAAAATGTCCCTCCATCGACAAATTACTATACCCCTACCCATTCACAAAGTTCCAAAATTGCCCTTCCCATTCACCAAATCCCGAAAATGCTCATTCCATCATCATTCGCCAAATTGCTAAATGTTCCTCCTCAAGACTTTGATTTTTCAAAAATGCCTATTTTTTCTCTTCTAAGGTTAGTTTAACTTAATCTTACATATGAAAAAAATTTTGGCCCACAAACCTATAAATTAGGTCCAATGAAGACAAAGATCCAATAACAATCAAATTTGAGTTTGATCACCTTATTAAATCAAATTAAACATTTTTTTTATCCTCTAGAAATAACATGTTTTATTGAGTTATAGTTAGGACAGTCAATTTGACAGGGAACAAGCCCCAACAAAGACATGGTGAAAGCAGTATATTATAATGATGATGCGTATAAATAATTATAATAGATCGATGAGAATGAAAAAATATAATTAATCAATATTCTGGTAAGCAATAATTTGTTTTCATATTTGGTAATTTAGTGACCTATTTGGGGAGTGTCAAGTGCACATGTACATGCTATATGGAAAGTGTATGGCTGTGCCAACGACACGACTGATACACTAATTCCTCTAGTAACACTAACGACGTTGAACTTGGTATGAATACAGCCCCAAAAATGTTTGGATGTTCCACACAGGAGCAATATTAAAAGGCATTTCCTTCCAAAACAACTTTCACAAGGAAATCACAGTGGACATCTATGGGAGGTGCTATGCTAAAGGTCGATTCTTATAACACTCAAGGTCAATTCTTATAGCACTCTGAAAGTATTTTGGTGTTTAGAAATGCAACTACAAATGCTTTATCGGTACAAATGTCTCCAACCTAGGGGTTGTTAGCCCACACTTCTGCAATGCACTTTTGTCAGTGTACCATGATTACTATCTTTTATGAGGAATTCTAAATGTCGAGGAAACCAGCTAGAAAACTGGCGCGTGCATCTCGAGCGGGGTGAACGGCTCCCACCCTGCCACGTCGCTGTCCTCACTGGTTTCCTCGACATTTAGCATTGCTCATCTTTTATACCTATTCTAAAGAATTTTTCCCAAGAGGACTATTAAAAATTCTGAATCCTTGGGAGGTAAGCCAACTTCATTAGATTACAAAATAAATACAATGAAACACAAAAGATCAAAGAAACCCCAACTGAACTCTTTAAGGAGGGCTTCCGAAAGACTGCAACCCCACAAATAAGCATTCAGCGAGGACTACTCAAACCTTGATCCCCAAAATTTTGAAAAACCTACATCTGAGTCGTGCACTTCCTAACCCAACCCTCAAAAACATCTCCTCTAAACCTCCTTGACCATAACCATTCATATCATACTCATTTTCTGTATCATTATTCAATCCTATAGCAGCCATGAATATTCAAACTCTTATTAAGTCCTAAGAGAAGTCCCTGGCCTCTCCATTTCATTGTATTTGCAACCACTGGTCCATTACAGAAAGATGAATGAGAGATACATAATTTAATGGACACGGTTTCAGTACTTGTAGTGCTTGACTAAAGCAATACATTCCATCCAAAAGGATCGTTAACAGCATCCTTGCCTTACCTGTAAGGAACAATATTATACCCTACTCATAACCACATATCCTGGTTACTTAGCTTGTACCAAACAGCTGAATAGCTGATAGGAAATAACATGTTATTGGACATTGTAAGGGGATCCACAAACATCAATGTCAACGATAACTTGTTTGAAGGAGAGGTATGCAAGACCACTTATTCAATGGAGGAAATAACATTAGTATATGAAAATCCTTATTCTACATCAATACACAGTTCACATACGAAAAGACCTTAAAATAATCCTTGCCTCCAAGAGTTAGTATTTTCAAATGGATTCCTATTATGTAATAGGATGAATCTATGATTCATTTTCGACTAGTGTAGTCAAGGTGACCGAGTCGGTGCGCCTCAAAGCGATTTTTACAGAATTCCGCCTCAAAGTGACGCAATGTGGTGCTGTGAAATGAGGCGTCCACCTTGGACCGCCTTACCGCCTCAACCCAAAAATGGTTATGGCCAGCCCATTTACAACCCAATTGCAACAAAAAGATGTTGCAACCCACTCTATAATAGGGTTTTATGTTTCTTCGTGTAATATTTGATAAAAACAAGATAAAACGTTTTTAAATTTTGATAAATTTGTCACTTTTTATTTTTTGGAAAAAACATATCATGTTTTGATCAGTCAGTGATCAACATCAATCTTGATTTTTATAGCACAATTCAATGATTTTTATGCTTTTGAAATACCAATAATGATCATACTTGTGGATTTTTATCAATCATTGCAATAATTTCTTTCAAGATTATTGAGTTTTAATAATTTAGTTGATGTTTGCAAGTTACTTGACACTAATGTAGTGCATATTTTCACTATGCTATACAACTTTATTATATTTTCATTTCGATTCTAAGTAGTTGTGTCATTTTTTATACATATTTGTTATTATACTTATCAAAATGAATATGCATACCACTATACTGATATGTTTCAATTATAAAAAAATCTTTAAAAATTGTTTAGACCATCTCATTTCACTGAGGCGTCCGCCGACCTCACGCCTCAGGCGTTTTCAAACTCATTTGCCTTGCCTCCGCCTTAACTACAACGTTCTCGACTTTAAAGAGTGGAGCTTTTGTGCCACAAAAGTTGGACTACTGTCTACTCACTCTCACTCCAACCTAATTTCAACAGAATCATTGGTAATTTTAAATCAACTCATGCATACTTGTTGACATGTGACCTAAACACTACACAACCAAGTACACATAGATTCAAAATAAGCACTGCAAATACTAAACGGTGATTTGGTTTCATTGGTTTCAACAAAGAAGACTTTGTTCAATGGTGAAGGTACACCATGGTGTTATAACAATTCAAAGAAGAGAATTAGCTCAGACTTTTATATATTGAAAAGTTAAAATTTTAATGTTTTAGAATAGAAAATAATCCCAAACTAAAGTAAGTTGATACAACCTAAACAAAACACCTTATCACACGTAGGGCTGAAAACCGAACCGACGGTTCAGTTTTTCACCTAAATCGTGAATCGAACCGACTTAGGTCGATTTTAAAATTTTCAAACCGAAACCGAACTGACCATTAACAAAACCAATCAAAAAACCGAACTGATTATAATTTATGCAAACCATAACCAAATCGAACCGACTAAAATCGAACCAAACCGAAATAAAACCGAACCGACCGATTATTTTAAATATATTGTATTATTTATATATAAAATATATATTATTTATTATATATATTCGGTCAGTTCGGTTTGGTTGATTAAAATCACATAGAAATCGAAAACCCAGTCGACCACTTCGGTTTTGAATTTTTTAAAACCGAAACCAATCCGAACCGAATTTAAACCGAACCAATTGATTCGGTTTAAATCGGTTCGGTCGATTTAATTGATTTTTTGTTCAACCCTAATCCCAGGACAAAATTAATAACACCAAATGTCAGAGGATACTCCTCTCAACTACTGAAACACAAAAGATGAAAAACAAAACAAAACTATATATATTAAAAAAAATAAAAAATAAAAAAACCTGAAGCCCTCAATTGCAACCCTACAAATATAGCTGTCAATGTGGAGTAATCAGACCTTGCCCTTCAAAATTTGACAAAACCCAAATCGAGTATAAACCTCCTAACCCAGCCCACAAAAAAAATCCTCCTTAACTCTCCCATAGCATTCAAACTTCTTTACATTATTCATTCAATCCAATAGCATTCAAACCAACTACTTCGTGGGTGTTTGTTTACTTCTATTAACCGGATACTATGTCCGATTTCCAAAGATATAATTGTTATTGTTTGATCATGTCTCTTTTGGGGAGGATAAAATGATGGGGAATTGTGTTATGTTTGGTTGGATGTATGGTTCAGACATTAGAATGTCTTTTCATCAGACACAACCAAAAAACTGAATTGGCTCTAAGTCTGTTACTTTACGAGTTAAGTTCGTGGAGGAAAATAGAAGAAAACTTACCTGACGAGCTTCATCGTATCGTTGAGAGATAGAGAGAGAGACGACCCAAACGTAAACTAGGCTTCAATTGAAGTGAAGGTCCGGTCGAGTAGCGGAGTTGAAATGAAGCCCTGTTTAAAGAGAGAAAAGTCAGTTGAGTCTTTGACTGCATGGGTTGGGTTGGGTTGGCTTGGCTTGGCTTGGGGTCCAAATATAGATAGAGTGCAATTTGCATAGCCCAAAAGATTATGGATGGCCTTCACTATAGATAGCTCATCTCTAGCCCAAAGATTCGAGGGGAATGAGGTGGTGGGGGTGGGAGCCGTTCATTTCGCTCGGAATGCGTGTGCAAAAAGTCAATATACGTATCTCGAGTGAGGTGAACGGCTCCCACCCGCCACTTCACTTCCCTCGCTCGTTTCCTCGACACTTAGAATTTCTGTTATTTAAATTAAGGGTTTGTCTAAACAGCGAGGGAATGGGTGAGGAAACCAGCGAGGGAGGGGGGTGAACGCATCTCGAAGGGGTTGACATTGTGTGATGCAAGAGGTGTTTCACAGAATGAAATTGTAGAAAGCTTGCTGAACTAACAAAACTTTGGTTTGCATAGACATCCAATATGGACAATGTGTTGGGATTAGAGAAAGGGAATACAAAAAGAGAAATTGTTGAATAATTTTTACTTGGTCTGAATGATGAAGAGTTCTTCAAAACTAAGACAAACAAGCATCCGTAACACACAAAAAGAAACGTGGTTCGCCCTTTAATGGCTATGCATGCAGGGGAGAGAAGACAGTTTCCATGTATAAGAAAAGTTTACAAGCTTCTTCAGACCACATTTTGGTGGTCGTCCACACAATGGAATGCCCACATAACCCCATTTAGACCCTTAGGTTCTCTTAATAAGGCTGAAAATCTGTATCTATTTCTCTTATTTAAGAAATTTTAGTTCTTCTTTCTTATCAATTCCTGGGTGTACTCTAAGGGTGTGTTTGGTTGCATGAAATCCTATGTCATGGAAATTCATGAGGGGATCACTACATTTTAGGCTAAATTGATATATCACTCCACATTTACCATTTGACCACCATTTGATTTTGTGATCAATGGTGGGAATGAAAGTCCCATGAATATGGGAATCCCACTCCTTGGCCCCCCAAGGCATGTGATTCTCATGTTCATGGGACTTTCATTCCCACCATTGATCACTAAACCAAATGCTGGATGTGGAGTGATATATCAATTTAGCCTAAAATGTAGTGATCCCCTCATGAATTCCCATGACATAGGATTCCATGCAACCAAACACACCCTAAGTGTGATTGACCGTAATCTTAAAGATTGTAAATAGGTTTTAGAAGTACAATTGTTTCGTTATAACAATTCTACTATGCAATGTAACCTTCCATCCATCCCTTTATATTACAAGAACCTAGAATCATGTTATTAGATCTGTAAATTGTGCAAACTCTCTAGTTATATTGTGTTTGAAATTCACTCATATTTTCCATGAGTCCCGACCACTTCATATGTGCTAGAATTGCTCTCTATAGCAATGCAACAAGGTACACATTTTTCAGTGTAGTATTTCCAGTGCCTGCAATAACAAGAATGAAAAGATACATACAAAACTAGAAGACTTCTAGGCATAAGAAGGTGCACCATATCATTCAACACTACACAGTTTGTACTGAGTACTGCAAATAGGAGATACAATTGCTGCATCGCATCTGCCATTCACATAAAACTTAGCTAGGAGTAAAAAACAGTAAAAACAGTTTGTAGGACTGTGCAAAACAGAAGCACAATTGCAGCCACAAGGGAGATCAAAGCCCATGGGGAGTTGAAGTAATCTCTTTTCAGTTTAGCTTGCCAAGAGTGCCAGGTTAGCTTATAGTAAGTATTCACGTCTTCAAAAATCCCAGCATAGTAAAACGATTCATTCTCAATCTTAGTCCCATCACGAAGCTTGTTGAAAATGGTGGCCAATTCTTCATTGTCAGATAGCCAGTTGTTGATAATTCCACGCTGACGCAGTACTGCAACATCATCAGCAGTATTGATTAAACTATCCATAAGAGTGATATACTGACTTATATAGTTGGGACGCCGATCAAAATGCTCAAAGGCGATCATGTTTCGGATGATAGTATTTGTACTACTATCAATCTTTATAGGTGGAATTTCAAAGACTCCCTGAAATAGGCCCTTGCGAAATCGTACATCCAAGAATGAATCGCCTTTTCCTCTTCTGAACTTCACTCCAGCCTTCTGAAGATCAATTGCACTTGGTATGAATTCAAGACTTTCATTACCATTGTGTGGTGTTCTTTTCTCCGAAGGAAAATGGCCTTTACCTAATAAATGGACGAAGTGTTTTACTTCTCCGAAGTTTGTATCAGAAATTTCTGATCCAACACAACATCTCTAGACTTTTTATCAGCAACTTTCCAACTTACCACACCTCCGAAAGTTCTGCTAGAAACTTTCCGGCCCAACACAGCCTCATCTTTAAAAAAGCTAATGGAGAGCTCAAGGAAGGACAACCGACAGTATCGCTGATCAGGTCCATTGACTAAGTTGAACAAATGCTCCAGAATAAAAAATGGGAACTGATTTTCAAGTAATGCCATATCAAGTCTTATAGCATTCAACATCCAAGCAGACTCAAAGATAGGGTCATCAACGTGTCTTAGTTCAGCCATACAATACTTGAATATGAGCTCGATAAGGAAGCAACCATCCAATAGCATCATTTGGACAAATTGATCACTCTCGAGATTGTTGATGATCTCCGCGTAAGAGTTACGAACTTTTTCTTCAACGCTTCTCATGTTATTAACATAATACTCGAGTTCATTTTTGGGATCTTTATTAAGGAAATCATATAAGTACCTCCACTTATGCTCTTCCATTGGGCGGAGCCTTTCCATGTCATGATGAAAAGGACCAATTGAGACTAATTGAGGCGTATAAGCTTCTTCATCTATCTTGCGAAGAACTCTAGGAACTTTGTAGATACAACGATTGGATGACAACTTAGATGCAGTATTCAGCTTCTTACTCATGCAGACAACCAATTTTTTTGCTCCATCTTCTCCCTTTTGCTTGTTTTCCGTCTTCATCTGCATCCAATTCCAAAACAAGATACTGTAATGTTCATTAGAGGGGGTGGATCATAATCTTTAGGCATTTGAGACACATATCTGAAAGCAACATTAAAAGAAAGTACTCGTTTTTGATAACTGATAAGAAAGTAAGATCCCCTTTCCAATGCAGCCCTGCTCTAGTGGTAAAACCAGGAACAGTTTTGCGAAGCAAGGCAGACCAAACAGTGGAAACTGATGATTTCCAACAGCAAAAATATATTTTCTAACCAAATATTAGTACCAATTTTACTTGCAGATAATACACAGCCAGATCTGAAATTTCTAGTCTAAAATTTGGTTTGTAATGCATCAACTTAATTACTTATGGGGCTTAAAAATTAAAATATCTAATAAATGAACTCAATATACATATTAAAATTCAAGACAACTTGGTTTGCTGATCAGATAAGCAATACAAACTAAACACAAACAAGTTCTAGTTATAGATTACAGGAATCGGAAGAACAAATACTAATCATTTATCATGGAAGGAAAGATGTAGGAATCGGCTTCCATCGCTGGTTTACTCGCCCATTCCCTCGCTGTTTAGACAAACCCATGATAGTAAGAGGAATGCAAACTGTAGCATCAAAAGATTTACATCAATTTGGCGACTTGCTAAACATGTTAAAGCTCAACAAAATAAAGGGTTGCCCTATAACTCTATGATTGAATTTCCGGTGGCACATTTAGGAACGTATATGTTACTAGATCATAATAACATCATTGTTTTCTTTGCTGCATTGGAAGTATATTTAATATATTACAGAATCATGGTTATTAAGCTTAAGAAAATGAAAATGGCAATTCTAAAGTACTCAAAAGAAAAACTTCTAAACTCTCTCACCTTATTCTTGCCACTGTTGCTGGTCCAAACTGGCAGCTGAGACACTGAAGTATTTTTTAATCCACACAGCCATGTTATTAGAGTATCGCCTGTATAAATACTATCATTAATAAATATATATATAGTGATTTTGCCCCTGAAAACCTACTGCATTGACATTTTTTCAATCGTCATTCTCAATCAGTTGAGGACATTGATAAGATGGATGTCCTGACTTTGTACACACACCACAAACTTGTGCAACTCTTAGCACATTTGGCTTCCCTAGAGCCTGAGTTACAAGTGAGGTAAGATTAGCCATTGGAGCTTCCAAACTAGAATTAGTACTTACCTCATTGACTTAGCGTGAATGTTCTCCAATTCCTTCATACTGTTGGCCATTTAAGGCTCGGTTTGCAATCAAAGTTTTTGTTGCTGCTGGAGTTTTATCAACCAAAGTTCCCCCTACCGCAGCATCTAACATCTGTTGCTCAAGAGGAAGCAATCCCTCATAAAAGTATTGAATCAGGGGCTCCTCCTTCATCTGATGTTGCGTACATGATGTTATGAGAGTTTTGAAGCCCTCATAATAAGCCGGATATGATTCTCCTGGACCTTGCTGTATACCACTGATTTTCTTCCTCAACAAGATAATTTTGGAAGTTATCTTAGCCGTGGTTCAAATTCAAATTAGACCAAAGTAACATTCAACCTTAACCTTAAAAAAGAAAATTTCTACGTGTTTCGAGAAATCACATTCCTTGCTCTTAGCAAACTCTTTTGTCATGTTTAAAGGAGGTACTTGCTGTTTCTACCTCTAGCATAGCAAATAACATCCATGAAGCAGAGGAATGTATGTGCCTCTCATAGATATGAAGAACCCATTTTTCATTTTTTTTTCTTTATTTTATTACCCCTACAAGAAACTGGCAACTTGGCGACAGTGGCCCAAGGCATTTTGCGACGGTTATGACCATCGTCAAATAAAACAGCGACGGTTACAAACCACCGCTAATAAAGGTGTCACTAGGTCATTTAGCGACGGTTTAATGTAGCAACAGTTTAATGTAGCAACGTCGCTAAATACAATATAATGACAGTTATAAACTGTCGGCAAAATTCGATGAACAATCCAACTTTTTGCCTTTTAGCGACGATTTGCAGCCGCCGCTAAATTCCCTTTGATAATTCAAATTTTTTACTATATAAAAATCACATTTTTCAACTTGTAGTGTTTTCTTTTCATTGGGTGCAGATAATCTATCCAACATATGCACTACAACATATAAATAAATTCAACATATAAATAAATTGTTTTCTCATAGAAATGAAGAACCCATTTTTCATTTTTTTTTCTTTATTTTATTACTTTTGAATTAAATTATTTTATTTGAATTTGTTGAAGCGTGATACCGAGCATTTTATGCACATTGATGTTAAAAATTCTAAATGAAGATAGGCCAATGCAAATGGACCACTATTAACGCCACAACCGGCTATTATTAAAATTACAAACACATTTTAAGTTTAGGATAACGGACAGCACGTACACGAAGAGGGACTAAATACCCATTTCAATTTTATTTATTTTTACCTGTTTAAGTTTTACACAGGATTAAATTTAGCCACAGTTTGAAATGGATATAGGTCTAAATCTTATCAGATTTGGACTGGAATCTTAATTGTAGAGTTTCAGGGCTTACGTTTACAAAGCCAATAATAGATGTCGTGCCATCATTGGATATGGAAGCTCGTTAAGGTGGGATAATTAAGTTTGTGGCAGAAAGTTGGAAGACTTAAGTTGCATCTTCATGAATAGATGACTACAACCACTTTTCTGTTCATTGTTGAATGAAGAAATAAATGGGGAAGGTACATGATAACTACTTCTCTGTTCATTGTTAAATGATAATGATTTCATTTTTCAATTCACATCTTCCGGCCACGTTTATAGTCACATATTCTCTTGAGCTCATGTTTGTAACTACATCTCTGTTCATTCTTAAATGATGAAATAAATGGGAATAAGACCTAACGTAACTCCTCTATTCATTGTTAAATGATGAAAGAATAGGGAGGATAAGAAAACAATTGGCATGCGGAAGTACTGGCGTAACACAACTTTTACTAATAATTTGTGAAGGGAGTTGCTACGTGTATTCGACTGTTTGGCTCATTGTCACAATTTTTATTTTTTTTTGTAGATTTAGCTTTTAAAAATTGCTTATTATACCCAATTACTTTTTGTTAGTCATAAAACAAAACTAATTGTTAATTTATAACTTTCTACGGATTATTCATATTGTAAATTTTTCGATGTAGAGTCCTTGGTTTTGTATACAATCTTCTTATAGCTGCTACCACTTGCATTTCCTTTAATTTAAACGAGAAAATTTCATTACCAAATGGTTTCCATTGATTAAAAAATGCAGTTAGTGTTACATCTTTTAGATTGGAGCAACAAAGTCGAAACATGTCGAAATGCCAATACAACAAATAGTTGTTACAATCAAGCCAAATAATTGAATACACGTGGCAATTCTCTTTGTAAATAACTTGCATAGTTTTACCGTGTACTAAGTGGAGCCTAAATGTTATTGTTTTTCTCAGACAGGTGGTTCAAATTCAAATTAGACCAAGCTAACATTGACCCTTAATTAACATTAATAGGTGCAACCTCTCCCAACCGGAGATTCCAAAGGGTCGCCTTCCCCTTCTTTGTTTGCTCATTTCCTCATCCTTCTAGCTACCTTCTGCAATGTTTTTGCAAGTAGAAAGGGCTGAGGTCAAGTGCTTCAATCATAGTAGTTTCAGTCTAGAAGTTGTCTCTTTTCAAGGAACGTGATTTCACGAAAAATGTCGAAATTTCACAAAATAATTTTTTCTTCAAGTTACCTAAAATTTTCCTGAAATTCGAAATATTTATTTATTTCATTAGGCCAATCTCATTTTTTGTACATTTAAACTAAATTGTTACATACTATTTTTAGTAGCACACAACTTAATACCCTGCTTTGTGATTGTAGTATAGAATAAGTAGGGATCGTTCTGGATCGGGGATTAGAGGCTTGTCAATTAACACTAATAATAACTAAAAGATAATTAATAATCTAATTAATTAAATAATGGGGGGATTGGATTTTCTAAATTAAACTATGAAAATAACTACGAAAATTACTGAAAAGATAATAAAACTAGGGGTGGGCACGGGACGAGATGGGACGAGATAGACCTATCCCGTTCATACAGGTTCGGGACGGGATCAGCGTGCTCTCATTTTTGACAAATACTGCTTACCCAAGACTCAATTTGCTTATTTGAAAAGAGGCAAAGGCACCACGACTCTACCACCCGATCAATTCCGTTCCACTTAATCCCTCTTTCATGGCCACATATCTTTCCGGCTAAGGAATGGGAAATCTTTCTCCTATTACATATTTCATTTCATCCGGGAAAAGTCATATATTTCTCAACAATGTCTTTGTCATTTGATCCAATAACGTTCCGTTAGATAGGAACAGATTTGATAAATACTGATAACTCTTGGATGGAGTATTAGAACGGAAAGATCCATTAGATAATGAACTATTGGTTCTAAGCCATCTCTGGCGATGAATCAACAATTCTAAGTGTTTTTCTTGCGTAGTGTTGATGAACCAGCGTTCTCTCATAGATGTAGAAGGAGCTCTTAGGGAAGTAAGAACCCCCTTTGACATCTCTTGGTCTGCAAAGAATTCTTGACGTGAAAACACAGAGACAAAGGGCTGATCTTTGAATAGGAAAAAGAATGGATTCGCAGGGTCCCAAATGAATTGGCTTATTCGAAAAAAGCCTTGTTCTTTGGACCATCTATCTCGTGGCTGGTACTGCATGGTTCCACTTTCGTAGAACTACACATAAATGATAGCCTTAGATTGAGTATGCAACATCATAATAGACTACCATAAATGATAGCTGAAATTCACCATGTAATTAAGATTTTTGCAGAGTTTTGAATGACTAAGAGGTGGACAGTATAATGGCAATGGTGGACCTGGTCTATTGTTTCGAATAGTAAACAAAAGGATGAGTAGATTTGGGGTGCTAAGAAGATGTTTCATTATTGCTTTAAAAAAAACAGTCATTAAATTCATTGTCTTGACACGAAATAAAACTCTCCAATGTAGTTAGCAATCACATTTTAAGTTTTAAAGAGTTTGCAATTAAATAATTCATTTAAAATTCTAGAAATAAACCAATATCAAGTAGTTTCAGATATAGATATAGACTAATATCAATTACACTGATTTCAACTAAATTCATTTTTCTTCAATTTCACTAATATTGCAATCCTAAAATAAATAAATATTAATAATAAATTTTGAAAAATTAGCTCGGGACGGGACGGGATTGGCGGGATTGAAAATCTTCATCCCATCCCATCCCATTCTAGACCGGGACGGGACGAGATCGGGATGAAATTATTCAATCCCATTAAGACCCGAAAAAATCGGGACGGGACAGGATCGGGTTCGCGGGATGGGATGCCCACCCCTAAATAAAACTAAAGGGATAACAAAGATGAGAAAATAGCTAAGGGTTTATCTCCACACACCAAACATATGTTCATAAATTAATATTCAATAATCACTTGCTAACTCGTGAGAGACAATGCTCAAGATTAAACGTGATAAACACTGTATTAATCTTATTATTTTCCCAAATTTGTTAAATTAAACTAAGCGTCACTTTCAAACTAAAAATAGCCTAGTTATGCCCCTATCACCTTAACCTTAAAAATGAAAATTTCATGAAATTTCTAGAATGATGAAATAAATGGGAAAAGTACGACCTAACTTCCTCTCTGATGCGATGTAAATACTCCTCTGTTCATTGTAAAATGATGAAATGAATGGGGAGGATAAGAAAACAACTGGCATGCGAAAGTACTGGTGTAACATAACTTTGTAAAATGCATGCATAGTTTTACTGTGTATCAAGTGAAGACTAAATATCAATGTTTTTCTTGGCCGTGCTTCAAATTCAAATTAGACCAAAGTAACATTCAACCTTAACCTTAAAAAAGAAAATTTCATGAAATTTCTACGTATTTGGAGAAATCACATTCCTTGCTCTTAGCAAACTCTTCAGTTATGTTTACAGGAGGTACTTGTTGTTTCTACCTCTAGTATAGCAAATAACATCCATGAAGCAGAGAAATGTATGTGCCTCTCATAGATATGAAGAACCCATTTTTCATTTTTTTCTTTATTTTATTACTTTTGAATTAAATTATTTATTTGAATTTGTTGAAGCGTGATACCGAGCATTTTATGCACATTGATGTTAAAAATTCTAAATGAATAGGTCAATGCCAATGGACATTACAAATAAATAATTACTTTAACTTTAACTTTAACTTTAATTTTAAATGATGTCAATGCCATGGACACCGCAACCGGCTATTATCAAAACTACATGCACATTTTAACTTTAGGATGGCAGTTACAACGGACAGCACGCGAGGAGGGACTAAATACCCATTTCAATTTTACTTATTTTTACCTGATTAAGTTTTACACAGGGTTACATTTAGCCACAGTTTGAAATGGATACAAGTCTAAATCTTATCAGATATGGATAGGGAATCTTAAATGTTAGAGTTTCATGGCTTACGTTTACAAAGCCAATAATAGATGTCGTGCCATCATTGGATATGGAAGCTCATTAAGGTGGGATAATTACGTTTGTGGCAGAAAGTTGGAAGACTTAAGTTGCATCTTCATGAATAGATATGACTACAACTACTTTTCTGTTCATTGTTAAATGAAGAAATAAATGGGGAAGGCACATGATAACTACTTCTCTGTTCATTGTTAAATCATTATAAATTTTTTCAATTCACATATTCCGGCCATGTTTATAGTCACATATTCTCTTGAGCTCATGTTTGTAACTACATCTCTGTTCATTCTTAAATGATGAAATAAATGGGAATAAGACCTAACGTAACTCCTCTATTCATTGTTAAATGATGAAATGAATAGGGAGGATAAGAAAACAGTTGGCATGTGAAAGTACTGGCGTAACACAACTTTTACTAATTATTTGTAAAAGGAGTTGTTACGTGTAGTTCAGTTTTGAAGCGTATCTCAAGGAGCACATGTTAAAACATGCTACTTACTTTTGATATTCATCCACACAATTCATCAAAGTTGGTGATATTTGATATGAGAAAATGGGTTTTAAGCACTTGAAGCCCAATGCCCCTTTAAAATTTCATGATTTAAACAAAAATTTTTTTGGAGTACCTATGCAAGTGTAGTGTACATAAAGTGTCATCCCCTTGAAAAAAATTCCCACCTACAAAAAAATGTGTTCACATGATTATAAACATGTTATCGATAAATGCTCCGGATTAACTCTTGAGGAGCAAGCAACTGATTCAAAGAAAGCGTGAAAGAGCTTAGCTAGCAGGTAGATTCTACCAGTCCCTTTTACATGCAACTAATTAATACAACCAAATACTCTCATGAATTTTTCTTGATTACTTTGCTGATAAGTTAGTGTTGACTTATGAAGTCGAGAGTTCAAGTCAATGTTCATATTAATCGATTTTGAAGTCAGGCAGCACCAAATCCGCCATGGTTTCAGATTTCTAAACTTCAAAATCATTTGCAAAGTTGTTTCCATCGCCACTTGCAATATGAATGTTGAGCGTTTGTTAGTTGCATGTATGAAAGCAAACAATATTAATACCCAATGTTCATGCAAAGCACATTGTCTCCCTGACTAGTTCAATATTTAGTTAAAATTGACTCGTTTAATATAATCTATATGGCACTACGTGTTTTAAAGTTGTGCAGGCCTTGTGTATAAAGCGGACAATATAATACTCTGTGGATCAGGTCGTTTCATAAATAAAAGACCAAATTTTATATGTGTTTTGCCTTATACAATGCATACTGTTGAGGAAAACCAAACAAACAACTAAAAAGAAAATTCTACTAATGGAAGAACCAAGTAATATCGCCAAACAAATATTCAATGCAAACAAATAATCAATGCAAAATAAAGGACGCCAAGATAGACGTGAAATGTGAAGGGTAAAAAATCACGGGGCAAATCCGATCTATTCAATAATCAATAAAAGAAATACAATATTCTTCTTAAACCTTTTGCCCAAGACTTGAGGAATACAATGAACAATACAAGGTTTGCCTCAAAAGAGCTTCTATTAACTTTCCAAATAGTGAGAGAATCCACCGAAACAAACTACACCAAAATTCGGCAAACAGATCCAAAGCACTATTGTGAGTTGTCAATCAAACCCCAACAATCAACCCTTTCTTCTATTTATTCTCTTCTCCCACTAACGTGAGGAAACAAGGCTTGTCCAACCCTAATGGGCTGGACCCAACCCAACACATACATACATTTGGGGAAGAGGATGAAGAACCCTCTTCTCAAGATGATTAAGTAATTGATTGATGCTTACTCAGACCATGCTAACAAAACAAATGATATTAATTGGCCTGTCTGAAATGAGTTTAATTTAATTTTCTCAGAACATGCATGCTGTCCATGTTTTAATATGTATACAAATTTGCTTTAACTTGGGAAAATCAGTAAGTCATCTCAAAGCCTCTTGGCATCTTCAAATTAAGCTCCACCACCACCGAATTAATAGAAACAATTAATGCAAACAGTGACATCTAGATATTTAATTATCATCCTAGGTCAGATTAATGAGCGGAGGCCTACGTATAGTTTGATCTAATAATTACATGGCAAATGATGGCAGCTTCATGACGACATGGCAAATGATGGCCCTAAAAGATTAGTATTTATACAGGCTATACTCTGATAGCATGGCTGTGTGGATTAAAAAATACTTCAGTGTCTCAGCTGCCAGTTTGTGGATTAAAAATTACTTCAGTGTCTCAGCTGCCAGTTTTTGGACCAGCAACAGTGGCCAGAATAAGGTGAGAGAGTTTAGAAGTTTTTCTTTTGAGTACTTTAGAATTGCGATTTTCATTTTCTTAAGCTCAATAACCATGATTCTGTAATATATTAAATATACTTCCAATGCAGCAAAGAAAACAACGATGTTATTATGATCTAGTAACATATACGTTCCTAAATGTGCCACCGGAAATTCAATCATAGAGTTATAGTGCAACCCTTTATTTTGTTGAGCTTTAGCATGTTTAGCAAGTCGCCAAATTGATGTAAATCTTTTGATGCTACAGTTTGCATTCCTCTTACTATCATATTCACTATCTCTTATGTTGGAGCCATCAGGGACTAATGGGGAGTGAGATGAATCAAAATGGAAGATCTGCAAAGATGGAGGTTGATGTGAGTAAAAATCCTATTTTTTTTAACGTAATTTAAGGCTAAATATTATTGTTTTGGATCCCTGAACAACAAAATGTCAAAACTTAGATTTGTATTCATAAATCTTACGAACTAAGGTATCGACAATTCATCTTATGTTGTCAAGTGTTATTGATACAAATTTTTTAAGTAAAAAAGAGGAACTCTTCAGTGTAGGAACATTAAAATCTATCCGACTCCTGGAACTATTTCAATGCAACTATGTGACATTACGCTTTTTTTGTGCTAGAAATTACAGTTTGCATTCCTCTTACTATCATATTCACTATCTCTTATGTTGGAGCCATCAGGGACTAATGGGGAGTGAGATGAATCAAAATGGAAGATCTGCAAAGATGGAGGTTGATGTGAGTAAAAATCCTATTTTTTTAACGTAATTTAATGCTAAATATTATTGTTTTGGATCCCTGAACAACAAAATGTCAAAACTTAGATTTGTATTCATAAATCTTACCAACTAAGGTATCAACAATTCATCTTATGTTGTCAAGTGTTATTGATACAAATTTTTTAAGTAAAAAAAGGAACTCTTCAGTGTAGGAACATTAAAATCTATCCGACTCCTGGAACTATTTCAATGCAACTATGTGACATTACGCTTTTTTTTGTGCTAGAAATTACAGATAGTAAGCAATGAGAAGCAAAATGCGAGAGCTGAAGTTTTAAATACATATGTTGATGATGTTAGTAAAAAGCTAAGGAATGTGTACAAGTTATCGTCTAATTGTTGCATCCATAAGGTTCCGAGAGTTCTCCGTGACACAGATAAAAAAGCTTATACACCTCAACTACTCTCAATCGGTCCTTTTCATAATGGAACACCAAAGTTGCAACCCATGGAAGAACATAAATGGCGGTATCTAAAGGATTTCCTCAGCAAAGATTCCCTAAAAGATGTAGGGTATTATACAAAAATTTTGGAAACCCTTGAAGAGAAAGTCCGTCAATCTTACGGTGAAGTGATCAAAATGAAGAAAGAACATTTTGTGCAAATGATCCTCTTAGACGGTTGCTTCATCGTTGAACTGATCCTTAAGTACTGTATGGAAGACACAAGGCACGCTGATGATCCCATTTTCAGTACCTCATGGATGTTGACTGCTATCATGCTTGATATGGCGTTACTTGAAAATCAACTCCCATTTTTTGTTCTGGAGCATTTGTTCAATCTCATAAATGGTCCAGATCAAAGGTATGGGGCATCCCTTCTCGAGCTTACGATTAAATTCTATAAACGTAATAAGGTATTGGGTAAAAAACTTTTGAGTAAAAGAATTTCCTATAAAACTTTTGGAGAAGTAAAACATTTCGTGCAATTATTAAGCCAGAGACATGTATTTCCTGGTAAAGAGACATCGAAAAGCAAGGGATATGTGTTTCCACGTAAAGAGGCATCAAAACGTAAAGATGATCTTGAATTTATACCAAATGCGACTGAGCTTCAAAAGGCCGGAGTGAAGTTCATAAGAAGGGAAAAGGGAAAAAGCAATTCTTTCCTGGATGTAAAATTTAGCAGGAAAGTACTCAGTAAGATTCCTTTCAGGGGAGTGTTTGAGATTCCACGTATTAAAATAGACAGCGGATCGAATATCATTATCCGTAACATCATTGCCTATGAACACTTTGATCGACCCCCTTGCTGTATCAGTCAGTATATAGCACTCATGGATAGCCTAATTGACACTGCTGCTGATGTTTTACTACTGAGGGATTGTGGAATTATAAACAGTTGGCTATGTGATGATCAGGAATTGGCAGATCTCATTAAGAAGCTTCGTGGTTGTGCCATTAATGTTGAAAACGAATCATTCTATTATGCACAACTTTTTGAAGAAGTGAATACTTACTATAAGCAAAAGTGGCACAAATTTTTAGCAATATTGCAAGGAGATTACTTCAACACACCATGGTCCATAATCTCCTTTTTAGCAGCAGTTGTATTGCTTGTTTGCACTGTGTTACAAACTGTGTGGTCCATGAAGAAGTAATTTCTGATTATGTAATGTTTCTCATCTTAAGATTTTTTTTTTCATATATATGTAGAATTCCCTATGGTTATTTTTGTTCTTTTTTTTTAAAGAGAAAACTAGGTTTTAAGGATTCCTGGAACCTTGATATTAAACAAATAGAAACCAGCAAACAAAATCTATGTGAATGAGCAGCCTGGGGAGAGGCTAAAACGAAATGATCCATTGTTCGATTGGTCTCTCTGAAGATGAAAAATATATCAAAACTAGACAATCTTGCCGTCAGTGCTTGAATTCTTTGCAGGGTAACAATGGCCTGTAAGGGAGGATTGACTCTTTTCTTGACGTAATCAACAACAATCTTTGAGTCTGTTCCTACAATAATGGACTAAATGTGCATCCTCAAGTTCGAGTCCTAATTCATTTACCTCCACCTCTACTATTGATATTAAATTATGTTTGGATGCTCCTATCGCTGCAGATATAGTTTTTCAAACATTTACAAAGAGTTCCTTCCTTGTGGAAGAAAATAAAGAGTTTTGTGGAAAATGATTTTTTTCTTCTCATTGATTTTTGGCCATAGCCTTGGGATATATACAAAGTTAATTACATAAATAGCAAAGCTAAACTAGGTAGCAAATAAGTTAAGTTAGGAGAGTATTTCAATCATACAACTCATCTTAACATAGCCTAGCCTAGGGAATATTTACAAATAATCACAAAGATATTCACATATTCTTTCCAGATGTTCACATATTCTTTCTACTAATACTCCCCCTCAAGTAGGAGCATGGAGATTGCAAATGCCCAACTTGCGAAGGAGTAAATAAAATTGTGATTTGCCAAGAGCCTTGGTCAAAATATCCGCTAGCTGTGCACCAGTCCGAATATGAGACGTAGAAATTGTTCCATCTTGCAAGGCATCACGAACAAAGTGACAATCCATTTCTATATGTTTCGTTCTTTCATAAAAAACCGGATTAACCGCTATATAGAGAGCAGGTTGACTATCACAAACAATCGCATGGGACACACATGTTGTATCCCAAAACAAGCCAAAAGGGATTTCAACCACTTTAACTCACACGTAGTAGTGGCCATAGACCTATCCTCGGCCTCCGCAGAAGATCGGAAAATAGTAGGCTATTTTTTCGTTTTCCAAGAGACAGGAGAAGAGCCTAATAAAACAAAGTAACCAGTCAATGATCGCCGAGTCATAGCGCAACTTGCCCAGTCACTATCACAGAGAGTTGAAAATTACTCTCCCCGCGCAGCAAAATACCCTGTCCAGGACAACCTTTCAAATACCGCAAAACTCTCAAAGCTGCGTCCCAATATTCAACACGAGGATCACCCATAAACTGAGCTAATATATGTATGGAGTAACACAACTCAGGTCGTGTAATCGTCAAGTAGATTAGGCGCCCTACAAGTTGCCGATATATCTCCGGATCATCAAAGACGACTCCATTGGTGGTGGCAAGATGGTGGTTTTGTTCCATGGGTGTAGAAGCAGGGCGTGCTCCAAGTAATTCGGCCTCACTTACAATGTCAAAAACATATTTGCGTTGTGAAAGAAACAAACCGTCCTTCCCACGTGCTACTTCAATGCCGAGAAAATACTTGAGAACGCCCGAGTCTTTCATATGAAATCTCTCACTTAGTTGTTGCTTGAATTTTTCGATTGCCAAAGAAGAAGAACCTGTGATTATAATGTCATCCACATACACAAGAACATGTAAAGCAACATCACCCTTGGAATAACTAAACAATGAGTAATCAGCATAAGATTGTTTAAAACCAATATCCTTCAAAGCAGTCGAGAGCTTAGCAAACCAATTCCGAGGCGCTTGTCGGAGTCCATACAATGACTTACGTAATCGACACCCCTTACCCGAAGCAGCAGAATTAAAGCCAGGAGGTAGTTGCATAAATACCTCCTCATCAAGATCTCCTTGTAGAAAAGCGTTATGCACATCCATCTGGTGCAGTTCCCACTTTCTTGCCACCGCTACAGCCAAAAATGTTCAAACCGTGACCATTTTAGCTACAGGGACAAATGTTTCACTGAAGTCAATTCCTGCAATTTGCCGATTCCCATACACTACTAGACGCCCCTTTAATCGTTCAACCGTACCATCAGATCGATACTTGACTTTATAGAGCCACTTACACTCGATTGCCTTCTTCCCGGGTGGAAGGTCCTCTAAAGTCCAAGTTTTGTTTCTCTCAAGGGTATCTATTTCTTCTTGCATTGCTTTCCACCAACCAGGGTCCTTAATAGCTTCTTTAAACGATGTGGGTTTAGTGCCTGCAGTAATTGCTGCCAAAAAACGAGTGTGTCTCACAGAAAACTTATGACAATTTACATAATAAGCAATGGGAAAATGAGTACTTGAGGACTTTGACGGAGCAGTTGTAGGTGATGTGACAGGGTTTATAACTCGAACAGTGTTGGTGATGAAGCCCTTGAGTTTACTAGAAGGTTTCTTTATTCGATGACCTCGACCAGTTTCTTGCAGAACATTTGTTTCATTAATCACAACCTCCCCATTATTCGAAGTTGCACCAACACCAAGCTGCTGGACAACCTCCAAGTCGCCACCCCCAGGTGGTGTGACGTGTTGCACAACCTCCACAGCCCCGCCACCAGGTGCCGGTAATCTGACGGGCTGCTCAACTGCTTCAGCCCCGCCATCAATTCCTCCGGCCACAACCGAGTGCTCCTCACTCCCCCCTTGCTAAGGGAGTATCCTCAAAATAAGTCACAGTGTCATAATACTCCTCATTTTCAAATACATCATCAGTATTATTCAAATTGATTTCACTAGCAAAAGGGAATTGTTTTACACAAAAAACAACATCTCGAGATATAAAGAACACATTTTTCTCTATGTCATACAAACGCCACCCCTTTTTACCAAATGGATACCCCACAAATACACATTGACGAGAGCGAGTAACAAACTTATCCTTAAAACGAGGTTGATTTTTGACAAAACAAAGACAACCGAATACACGAAAGGCATCATACTTAGGAGGGGAACCAAAGAGAATTTCGTGAGGTGTTTTTTTATTGAGCAATGGGATAGGGGTTCGGTTTATTACATAGGCAGCCATCATTATACTCTCCCCCCCCCCCCCCAAAATGGGAAGATTAGCTTGAAAAAGTAATGCCCGAGCCACATTAAGAATATGCCTATGTTTACGTGATACCCTTCGATTTTGTTGTGGAGTATCGACACAAGAGGTTTGATGAATAATACCATTGTCAGCATAAAACCAATAAAGACATGTAAATTCCCTTCCGTTATCACTTCTTAGAATTTTAACATGCTTATCAAATTGGGTTTTAACCATTCGACAAAAATCCTTAATAAGTTGAGGCACCTCAGATTTTGCAGACATCAAATAAACCCATACGGCTCGAGAACAGTCATCAACAATGGTTAAAAAATAATGAGCACCTCAACTAGCAGGCAAAGTATTCGCACCCCATATATCACAATGGATTAAATCAAAAACATCTTCGGCTTTATTATTACTCAAAGGAAACATGCTTCTAGTTTGCTTGGCTCTTAAACAAATATCACAAGGTTCATGGACAACACTAATATCTTTATTGTCATTACTCCTAATAATATCAGGCAAAAGAAATTCTACTTGCAGAGAGGGGTGTCCCAACCTTTGATGCCACAATTCTCGTTTGTCCCCCACAGTTGCTTGATAAGCCCGAAGTTGTCGCAGAGGCCGAAACCAGTAAACGCCGTCACATTGTTCACCCGCTACAATCAGAGTCCTCAAAGTGCGGTCCTGTATGATGCAAAGCTTATCAGTAAAAGTGACAGAATAATGTAAATCGGCAAGCAAGTGAGACACCGACAACAAATTACAAGTAAGATCTGGAACATATAATACATTATATGGCACCATATTTTTGCTCAAAGTTATTGTGCATTCCTTAGTAGCAATGGTTTGTTTTCCATTAGGCAGCCCAACAGAAGTAGGAGAGACATCAATCAATTTTCTAAATAATCTAGCATTACCAGCATGTGGTTCGAGCATCCGGTATTGATGATCCATTGATCGGGAAAATCAAACTTACCACTCAACTTTTTGGTCGAAGAAGACTGCCCTTTTGAAGTGTTGAGCATGTTCACAAGTGTAGTCCACTGATCATCCGAGAGACCGGGAATGCCGCTACGATCGGACTCTTGTACGGGTGCCTGAGCATAGCCTGTAGTGGCAGCAGGCTTCAAGGTGGCTGTTGCGTGTGCTACCTATCTGTGGCTGCCTCTACCTGCACTCCTTCCTCCCCCTCGTCCAGACCTGCCTTCGCCTCTACCTTGCCCTCCATTGGTGCGATTTTTGGAATACCACCAATCTGGGAACCCAATCAGTTGAAAATAATTGTCTTGATCATGTCCAGTTTTTTCGCAATAAGAGCAAACGCCATTGGTTCGAGGACGCTCACTACCACGAGCAAGATTCCGCCCCCTAGCAGTCACTTGCGCCGCGAAACCGACAACTTCAGATTTGGTTTCGTGGGCTCGAGCAACAGTTTGGTGACGTTCTTCAGTCACGATTTTAGCAAAGGCCGTGTTTAAGCTCGACAAAGGTTCCATCATCAAAATATTTGAAACAACATCGCCATAAAAAGGAGAATCCAAACCAACAAGAAAATCATGTACCTTTTCATTCTCCTTTTCTTTAGCAAATTCAGTAGCAGCGGCACAAGTCATGTCGGGACAATAGAATATCCCGCAAGTTCATCCCCTATCTTCCGCAATTCATTGTAGTAATTCACTACCAGGTGGCCGCGCTGCTTGCAATCACTCAAAAGTGTCTTCAACTCATGGATTATTGGATAGTTTCCTATCGAGAAACGTTGTCGAATATCATCCCACATGTCTTTCACATCGTCAGGTTGGGGGACGGCTGAGCGTAGGACTGGATCAAGGGTATTAGGAATCCATCCCACAAGTGTGGAATTAACCGTCACCCATAAGGACTCTTCTGGAGTTCCTTTCGTCGGCTTATCTATGGTTCCATCGAGGAAGCCTAGCTTGTTCTTTGCGCGAAAATTATTGCGCATCGAACGAACTCATTCATTGTAGTTCTCACCACGTAACACAATTGAACAGATTGTGATTTCTGGTCCGTCGGAGGGATGGAGGTAGTATGGCGATGTGGAGTCAAGGGGTTTTGTGGTCTTGTCGTCACCCATGATGATTTGTCTATAGTCGGATTTCGTGTATGAAGGTCGAAGGTTTCAATCTTTCAATCGCTGAAGAACGATTGAAAAATGTGTTCGTCGGTTGGTACTAGATCTCCTGTTCTTTAGTAGCTCTGATACCATAAAGAGTTTTGTGGAAAATGATTTTTTCTTCTCATTGATTTTTTGCCACAGCTTGGGATATATACAAAGTTAATTACATAAATAGCAAAGCTAAACTAGGTAGCAAATAAGCTAAGTTAGAAGAGTATTTCAATCATACATCTCCTCTTAACATAGCCTAGCCTAAGGAATATTTACAGAATAATCACAAAAATATTCACATATTCTTTTCGGATATTCACAAAAGTTATTCACATATTCTTTCCACTAATAGAAAATAACAATATCACTCCATTTTGACAAAAAAAGCTCCTAGATGGGCTGCTATCTTCAACATTGAATTTTGAACATGATATCCTTTTCCTAATCAGGGTACAAATCCTTGTTTAACCTTTCATTGGGTTCGAGGTGTACACAACTGAATTTAAGGAAATGTTGGCTTTAAGTTATAAGGAGTTACCTTATTACTTGAAGCCATGTTTCCTTTACATGGGTGTTTCTCTGCAAAACAGTTGATCCACTTTTGGGTTGCTGAGGGGTTCATACGAGCGAATCCTGGAGATTCAATGGAGGATACAGCGGAAAGTTACTTGGAAATGCTTGTTTCTCGAAGTTTAGTCCAAGTGATCATGACAAGGAGATCCAGTGGAGGGGTGTAAACACGTTGTATCCATCGGTTCATACATGACCACTTTGGCGGATCTCTTACTCCATCAACACCTTGTCCTAATTTATACTTCACATTTGCACAGATATCGTTTCTTTTCTTTTTTATACCCTTCATTCTCTTCCCAACAATGTCCTTCGCAGTCGGTTGTTTACCGAATTTGAGGAGATACTTCAATAGGCTCTCTTTATTCTTCTCCTTTCTTATCTCTTCATAGATGCAAATAAAATAGTGGTCTTCAGTCCTATGAGCTAGATCTCGTATCTGGTTCTTCTCAATGGGCATGTCCTTGCAACTTTTGAGGAATGTGTTGGAATATTTAACCATCTCCAGTTATTCATATGGAATAAGACTAAATTATCAATGTATTTATCTATGGTAGTATCGTGTGAATTTATGGTGTAATTGTACAATTGATACTCTCCAATTTATGTTGTAGTCCTGCTATTAGGGTCCCTTTTACAAGGACCTTGACGCCGGGCAGAATAGCGATTATCCTACTAGCTGATTCTAACAGATAATTCACAAGGAATAACACAAGAGAATTGCCTAAAACACAGAGAAATACTCTAATGCTCAATTCAAATTATCAAAATCAAAAGTCTCTTACAATATTGAGGAAAAGCTCTATTTATAGTGCGCAAATAATTGAATAATAAGCAGCCTATTCCTAAAAGAAAAAGTAGAATCAAATGCTAAAATAACAAGCAATCTATTCCTAAAAGAAAAAATAAAGCATAATCCTAAAAGGAAACTACCTATACCTAAAAGAAAAAGTAGAATCAAATACTAAAATAACAAGCAGTTTATTCCTAAAATAAAAAATAGAGCCTAATCCTAAAAGGAAACTAAAACGACTCTTAATTAAATTGAAAGATTACGAATAAGTTATTTAGTAAATAACTTTGAGAGCAAATTAGGAACCCTAGAAACCCAAATTAAGAACTCTAGAAACCAAAATTAGGAACCCTAGAAACCCTCTTGCATCAGTCGCCTCGGGTTGGAAAGAACTCGTCCTCGAGTTCACAACAGCGTCATCGAAATCCTCTGGCGGCAGCCCAGGAGGAAGATCCTCTGGTATCAGGTCAGAAAACTCTGCAAGCAGCTGCTGCACCTCTGCTGGCAAATTTGAATTCACATTGGCTGCACTATTCCCACAAAGTAGCAAAGCATAGACCACATCTTCACGGTCAATCTCAACTAAAAACCTGGACCTAGAAAGCAGGTTAGTATTATTGGCTACCGGGATATGAATGGTTCCTTCCCGACGAGGTGCCAACAATCTTCTTTCCTTTAATGCTAAGGGAATATGTATTTTTTCGCCCATCATGAATAACACTGCAATCATACTGCCAAGGTCTGCCTAACAATACATGACAAGCATCCATAGATATAACATCACACCAAGCATTATCAAAATATTTCATGTCAATCGAAAAAGACACTAGGCATCGCCTATTTATTGTTACCTCACTGCCTTTATTTAGCCATGTTAATTTGTAAGACTTGGGATGACGATCTGTCTTCAACTGTAATTTCTGGACAGCCTCTTTAGACACGATGTTCTCACAACTGCCACTGTCAATGATCATCTTGCAGACTTTATCTGCAACTGTGCAGGTCATGTGGAAAATGCTTATTATTAGGAGAATGCTTGGTACTTTAGAAGATCATATTATTAAGCATGAATACAGAGAGACGAACAAAGTTGCTGATAGGCTTGCGAGTTTGAATCCAAACTCTGAATTTATGGAAATTACTCCAAGTTCCTTTACTCAGGATTTAAAGGATATTGTTCATGAAGATAGAATAGGGAAGACCTATTTACGAATGTAATTCCAATTTATTTTCAGGTTTGGGGATCCTAAATAACCCCGATCGATTTCCAAAAAAATAAAAATATAAAAAAAATTGGCCACTAGTTGGATTTGAAGAAATTTCCATTTCTATTGTGATGTATTGAATGAGTGATTGTATTTGATTCATCATTTTTTTATTAATATGAAGGTTTGGGGATCCTTGAAACCCCTGCCCGCTTACCAATAAAAAATAAAAATTGGTCACTAGTTATTCATCTGATTAATCAGGAGAAGCTTAAGAAAATGTAATTTGAACACTAAGTAAATAATTCAGCTATAATACAACTGCACTTATAGATCAGAAGCAAGAGCATCGCCTCCAGGGCTATCATTTCGTATTATACAAGCTTCATATCTATATGACTTTTCTGGAAAAAAGAAAGCAAACATTTGAAAAATAAATGATTTTATTCTGAGATATTATGCCACGTAAATTAAGTTTCAAAAAACTCATCCTGACTACTCCTCCATACTGCTACTCCATCAGAACTGCATCCTGACTACTCCTCCATCAACACCAATAAAAGGCATAAACTCATCGTCAAAAGCAAAAATCCCTAAAAACAAAATAAAAAAAACCTAAAACACAAAAAATGATGTTCATCTAAACAAAAAAAACATAGAAGGGACGAAAACAATCACAGATCAGAACAAAGCAAACTAGATGCGAACCAAACAACCACCAATCTCACAAATTCAACAAACACAAATGGCATCAAACACAAACAACCACCAATCTCATACTAAAAACCATTAGAACAGAAGATTAAATCAACATTCGTACCTCAAAATTGCTCCTAGATGACTCGAAAACCACTGCAAACAAACTTGGTATTTCTTCGCCGATGGAGAGACGCTAAAATCTATTTGCTCTCTTTTTCTCTGAATATACAAACACTTTCTCAGTATTTAAAGAGACCCAAAAATCAACATCATAATAAATTATTGAACAAACTACAAAATGAAATGCAATGACAGAATCCAACTCACAGAGAGCTTCAATCTGGGATGGAACTATACAGAGATTCTTTAATCAGAAACCCTAATTAGTGCAAAATGAAGAAGACGAAATAGTGAAGGAGTAGTGAGTAGCAGAAGCAGAGTGAAGTAGAGGCGAAGCGACGAAGTGACAGAGAGCGAGAGATCAGGCGATGCAGCAGAGAGTGAGAGAGATCAGGTGACGGTAAGAGGAGAGGTGATGGCGAGAAAAGAGCGAGAAAGATCAGGCGAGGCGAAGTGACGGCGATAGGAGAGGCGAGGTGGGAGAGGTGCGTTTGTGAGGGAGAGGTGCATTGCGTCTGTGAGGGAGAGTCGCGTTCAAGGGAGGAAATGAAAGCCTTGGTCAAGAACGCACGTACCAATTTTTGCTCTCCCGCTCTGTTTTCCTGTGAGTTTTAAATCAAAACGCTATGTTAACGAAATTAAATTGGTTTTGATAGCACAAGTCCAAAAAATGCTATGGACTTGTGCTATTAATAATCACTTGTGTTGTAGTGCCAGTTAAGCGTATGTTTTGTTTCTTCTGGAATTCCCTTCTACAGAGAGATATACAGAAAACATACGTTATCAACTGGAAGATCAAGACTCATCCCTTCGTTGAAGTGCTATTATGGATCAAGGTACGCTTCCGCTTTATTCTTGATTATTTTTCTTTTCATTGAATCAATATGGAGCATAACTGTATCTACAGAATAAAGATCCAAGAGTCTTCAATCCTATGAGCCACATCTCGTATCTGGTTCAACTCAATGGGCATGTCCTTGCAACTTTTGAGGAATGTTTTGGAATATTTAACCTACTCTAGATATTCATGGGACTAAATTAACAATGTACTTATCTATGGTAGTATCGTGTAAATTTACGGTGTAGTTGTACAATTGATACCCTCCAATTTATGTTGTAGCTAGCCCTGCTATATGAGGCTCATTTTACAAGGACTTGGATCACGTTCTCCAAGAGGAGAGTGACAATAGCATCTGCCATCTCTGTTAGCAAACTCTTTAGCTATGTTTATAGGAGTTTCTAGTTTTTTCCACGTCTAGTATAGCAAATAACATGCATGAAACAGAGGAATGCATGTGCCTCTCATAGATATGAATAACCCATTTTCATTTAGTTTTGTTTTTTCTTTTATTTTATTACCCATGCATTAAATTAATAAGCTAATAAATCCTATCTGTAATACTGCAAGTGCACGGTTGTCTAACTAGTAGACAATGGCAAATACGGGTCGATCCCACGAGGATTGACGAGACAATCAAATTTTAAGACTTATTTTTAGACTAATTTAGAGTTGGGGGTTACCACAGATTTAAATTACTAAATTAAGATAATGAAATTGACAACTAAAAATTAAACAGGTGAGATGATAAGAGAGTGGATCGAGACATCGAATCAACCACAGGTTCTTTGAAATTCGTGCAATCTAAATTATTGTTTTTAAGAATCAACACGACTAACCTAAAGATTAATCTAAGTTTGCAATTAATTTCAGCAAAGGCATAAATCCCTAGCATTGCATGTCTCCTTACGGCACACACAATCACAGGTTTATTTTAACTAATTCTAAACCCCTATCATTGCATGTCTTCCATTACAAAAAAAAAATGTTTCAGCAACGGCTAAAAACCGTTGCTAATTGGCAAAAAAATGTCGTTACAATGATTTAGCCACGACATAAAAATCGTCGCAATACCGTCGCTAGATTAATCGTCGCTATTTGAATCAGCAACGGTAAACTATCCCGTCGCTAATTAGCGACGGCAAAAAAACCGTGGCTAACTCAAAAAATTCCGTCGCTAAAGCTGCTAAAAATTTCAACAAAAATTGTCACTAATTGTAAGATAGCGACGATTTTTGCTAAATAGCGACGGTTTTTTGCCGTCGCTATTTAGCGATCGTTTTTTTGCCGTAGCTATTTAGCGACGATTTTTGCTAAATAGTGACGATTTTTTGCCGTCGCTATTTAGCGATCGTTTTTGTACCGTGGCTATTTAGTGACGGTTTTTGCTAGATAGCGACGGTTTTTTTCCGTCGCTATTTAGCGACCGTTTATTTGCCTTCACTACTTTGCGAGGGTTTTTTGCGGTTGCTAAGGCAATATAGAGACAGTTTTTTGCCATCGCTAAATTGTAAATCTAATTGACAGCACAACCACGGTATTTGCCGTAGCTATTTATGGACAACTTTGTTGCAAATCATATTGACAAATGAAATTTACAAATTATAATTCATTTTTTATAATGAAATTAGCTATTAATGATTGTCCATTTTGAAAATTAATATCAACTACCAGAACTAAACTTAATTGATCAAAATTATAACAAAAATTACACAGTATCTAGAATATCATACAAATTTTTTTTACAATGAATCCATACAAAAATGACAAAAAAACCAAAAAAAAAAATTCGATCTATAGAATATCGGAGATCTATGATCTCCGAGAGAGAGGCATCGGAGGAAGAGAGGGGAGAGAGAGGCGGCCGGGATCGATGTCAAGGGAGGCAGCCGGGATCGGTATCGAGGAAGCGGCAGACTTCTCCTCTGTGGGTTTCTTCTCTTGAGGTTGAGAGAACATTTTTTGTTGAGAGAAATTTTTTGTTTAAGTTGGTTTGTAGAAAAAATTGAAATTTATATAGATACAACAACATCCCCTGAATCGCCCTTGGGAGTCAGTAGGCTCTTACAAACAACAAGAGTCTCATGGCCATCTCCATACAACACATCTCCATCTTCATCATCGTCATACATAGGCTCTCCAAGTTCCTCAGTTTCGTCTTCCTCGATCAGGAGATTGTTGTCCTTTTAAATAGCAGGCTTCCTACACTCAGTCGCTCTATGTCCTTGTTCACCACATCTGAAACATCTAATATTTGAGTTAGAATTACTCTGCGGTGGCTGCTGGGTAGGACGGGATTCTTGAGGGTGAACTGGCCGACTGCTTTGATCACTTCTGATCATAGGCCACCTGTTTCGCTGTTTTTCCATAGCAAGTTCACGCTGATAGACTTTAGAAACGGTCCAAAGTGAGTGAAGGTCAGGGGTTGTCCTAATCCCCCAAATACTGTGCCACCATCTGCTCTTCCGTCTCAGATAAGTCATTACGGGCTACCAATTGATAGAACTCCTCCGTGTAATCATCAACTGATCTCGTGCCTTGATTCAACGAATGAAGTCGTTGAAACAAAGTTTGAGTGTAGCCGAAAGGAAGGAAATGACCCTTCATCTTCTTCTTCATTTTTTCCCAATCGGTGATCTTTTCCCAAAGTTTGAGTGTAGCCAAAATTTTTACATTTTTTCTTTAAACGACAAAATATTTCACGAAATATTTTTTAAAATATACTTAATTACAGAAATTACATCGAAACACGAAATCACAATCCTTGCCTCTACTGCCACAACCCCTAATGCTAAGGTAGAAGATCAAAATGCTTACAACCACCTTTCCAATTGTAGCAGTAAAACTTATCATTTGGGTGAGGTGACGACCATGTGATTGTATGATGATTGATAGATATTATCTGCTTTCATATGCAACTAACTAATGTTCAATATTCATATTTCAAATTGCCATGGAAACAACACTGCAAATGATGATTGGTAGATATTCCCATGTTTATCTTCACATATTCTCTTGAACTCATGTGTGTAACTTCATCTCTGTTCATTCTTCAATGATGAAATAAATGGGAATACGACCTAACTTCTTCTCTGTTGGGATGTAAATACTCCTCTGTTCATTGTTAAATGTTGAAATGAATGAGGAGGATAAGAAAACAACTGGCATGCGAAAGGCGTAACACAACTTTGTAAAATGCATGCATAGTTTTACCGTGTATCAAGTGGATACTAAATGTTACTGTTGTTCTTGAATGTGGTTCAAATTTCAAATTAGACCAAAATAACATTGAACCTTATGATGCGCTATTTTGGTAGCACACAACTTAATACTCTGCTTTGTGATTGTAGTATATAATAAGTAGGAAGCGTTTTGAAATGGGGATTAGAAGGTTTGCCAATTAACAATAAGAATAGCTAAAAGACAACTAATAATTTATTTAATTAAATAATGGGGGATTGGATTTTCTAAATTAAACTATAAAAATAACTACGAAAATTACTGAAAAAATAATAAAACTAAAGGGATAGCAAATATGAGAAAATAGCTAAGGATTTATCTCCACACACCAAACATATGCTCATAAATCAATATTCAATAATCACTTGCTAACTCGTGAGAGACAATGTTAAAGATTAACCGTGATAAGCACTGCATTAATCTTATTATTTTTCCAAGTTTGGTTAATTAAACTAAGTGTCGCTTTCAAACAATTCTTATCATGTTATCTAATCAGGAATCGCAAGTTAGATAACAATCTAAGATCATTAAGTTTTGTGGAAAATATGAACACTGACTAGGCAATTACAAGTATGATCAACATCTTGTTCTTACCTAGGTTTTGACTTAACTTTACCAACTAGGGCTGAAAACCGAACCGACGGTTCGATTTTTCACCTAAACCGTGAACCGAACCGACTTAGGTCGGTTTTAAAATTTTCAAACCGAAACCGAACCGACTATTAACAAAACCGATCTGAAACCGAACCGATTCTAATTTATGCAAACCGTAACCGAACCGAACCGACTAAAATCGAACCAAAACCGAAATAAAACCGAACCGAACCGAATATTTAAACATATTATATTATTTATATATAAAATATATTTTATTTTTATATATAAATAATATAATATATTTAAATATTCGGTTCGGTTCGGTTCGGTTCGGTTCGGTTTGGTCGGTTAAAATCACATAGAAACCGAAAACCGAACCGACCACTTCGGTTTTGCATTTTTTAAAACCGAAACCGATCCGAACCTATCGGTTCGGTTTTGATCGGTTCGGTCGGTTTGATAGGTTTGATCGGTTTTTTGTTCAGCCCTATTACCAACGTTCCTTGGTATTTACTACTCGCGAGTACAAAATTATAACAATTAGGTGAAGCTCTCCTATACTCTAGCCCCAGATCCTAGCATGCTTACTAAGTTGGCCACCTTAACAAACATACAAATAAAAGTTCTTTATAAAGCAGTTAAGCAAAACACAATCACTAATAGCAAGGAAGATTAAATTCAATTAATTTATAAAGCACATGTTCCAAGCTTCGAATCCACCCCTAACTAAGAAGAGTTTAGCTAGACATATTAATTATGTTCAAACAGTAATCCATAATCAATAATAAAACTAAAATAAGTAAATAAATTAGTCGGAACGAAGTCAATTTATGCGTGGTGGTATTGAGTAGAAGTTGGGGTGCAAATAGCGGATTGAAGAGAAATAACTTCTCCTCCTCCTCTTCGTTTTGCGATCTGCTCCTTCGCAATCTGCTTCCTTCTGCTTCACTTCGTAAGAGAGAAATCAGATGGACAGAGAGATATGAACGAAGGTGGTCAAAGTTGGCGAACGGTGAAGGCGAAAGAGAGGCAGATTAGGTGGGTGGAGAGAGAGATGAAGACAGTGAAGATGGGGAAGATATAGATGAAACGGGCGATGGTGGTGGTCTATGATTGTGATGAGAGGACGATGAAGGTGGGTGGCTCTGGTAGCAAGCGTGGATGATGAACTGAGACAGAGATGGGGGTTTGTGCTATGGATTTTGTGAAGGAGAAAAGGAAGACGACTGAGGGACTGCTGCGATGATGGGTTAGGGCTTGTTGTGGAGGCTATTGCTGGATGATCTCTCAAAGCAAGGTATCGTCCCTTTTTATACTTATTTTTTTCTTTGTGTGGTTTCCTTGTGCAAACTAGTTGCCAATTTGCTTCATTTAGCTTTTATTTTAGAATCTTGTAATTGGAAACCTACACAAACACAAAAATAACAATTAGTACCATAATTAACAAGTAATAGCCAATATATATATATAGAAATATGGTATTAAAAATAGCCTAATTAATTATGCCCCTATCAAATTCCTTCACACTTATCTTTTGCTAGTCATCGAGCAAATCCAAGAAACAAAAATAAAAGACTCAAATGACTCCATTTATACTTTCCAACATTTGTCTCAGAGATTTTCAACGGATCATGACATGTTAAGATTCTTTGTAAACACAAGATTAAATCCACATCATTCGAAAATTAATACACGTTCATAGCAATGATATAAAATTTTACAATTAAATCAATCCAAGTGACTGTGAAATTCAAGTGCATGCCAAGAAGAATTAACCAAAAAATCTCACTGGGTGCACTCTTTTCTTTTTCACTGATTGTTTGGTAAAATCACTCTTCCTATTCTAGTAATATGTGAGATGATTGATGTAAAAGGGAAACAAATAGCTCACATATGATAAACATTTTCTAACTTTTTTTTTTTTTTTTTTTTTTTTTCAGATATATTATCTCATGAAAGGAATGCTACTACTTGAATGCAAGAACTAGTTACACCATATGCTCATATCTCATTCGAATCTCCACATCGTGACATTTCAAAATATGCTCAATCAAAAGGTCTTGATTCAGGTTGTAATGGGGTCAGGAGTCAAGGGAAGAGAAAGAACGGATAGGAAATTTTCAAAGGGCTTAAAGAAATGGTGAAAACATGCAATAAGATTAGAGACATTAGCAAGGAATCACACGGTTCAAGACATGAGTAGGAAAATGAAGAGGTGGCCCACTGATAATGAAGAGTTTCAACCATTATTTTGTATCTACTGAACTGAACTATCTGTATGGTACTGAAATACTTAAAGGATATAGATAAGGACTTGTATCCCTTTTGTAACTTTTGTAAAAAAAAAAAATTCATTTTTTTTTCATACTCTTTCTTCTTGAACTGTCTACCACAAGGGTCTTCCCCTACACTTGTTTTTCAAGATACCTTGAACTACAATAAAGTCTCTACAAATCAAATTATGCTTTACTTTTCTTATTAGGTTAGGGATAGAAAATGAGAGTAATGAAATAAAAGGCTCAATGGGGTTAACCTAAGGGAAATATATCATGAATCTGACTTATTTGGCAATGGTGGAAACTATGTGGCTTTATCATGTCAAGCATGTTATGCAATTCAATATGATGCTTTGAACGAAGTCAATACAAGTTCTAGTGTTTAATTCTTAATTATGAAAGTAATCCAAGTAGCAACCAAAGCAAATAAATTTGAGATCGTGCAACGAATTATTATTGACAAAAGAAATGAAAGATGGCCTAACTAAAACTCTCAAAATCAAAGGAATAATAGGCTCAAAACTCACATATGGGTTATAATGAGTTAAATTCAATTAAACATGCTATGAGTACCAATTACTAAGTTGATTACATGTGAATTTGCATATGATGACCATGAATAAACATTAACCAAAGAATAATATTATATCTTAAATCATGTTTATAAATCACCTTAAAGTCATGCAATTAAAAACCAAATCTTATCATTGTGTTTGAAAATATCCTAAGACTTAAAACAACTATAAATTTTTTATTTTTATTTTTACTGACACTAATACCAACAAATAAAAACCAACATTATATATATTTTTGGACTAACATTTTTTTATTTTAATAAAAACAACGTTTTGTTCCCCCCACACTTAAACCTAACATTGTCCTCAATGTTAATAGATTATAGCACATGTAATGAAAGATTTAAATGCGGAAAAACAAACTACTAACAAACAAAAGCAAAAATAACGAAAAGAAAATAAAAGGATAGATAAAGCAAATATGATTGGGTTGTCTCCCAATAAGCGCTTATTTTAACGTCGTGCAGCCTGACGGTATCTGCAGTTAATCCTCAGAATAAGTGATAACATGGAGTGATACGTCTTCCACGTCATGCTCCACAAATGATTTATAATAGGGCTTAAGTCGACGATGTTTCACTTTAAACTCCTTCCTGGTTGTGACACTCTTAATCTGTATAGCACCATGGGGAAAATATTAGTAACAATAAAAGGACCAACCCATTCAGAACATAAATTACCAGTTCTAAGATATGATTGGAAAAACAAGACTTTCATTCCAATGACAAAAATATTTCCATGGATCATCTGATCATGAAAAACTATGGTGTTTTCCTTATAATTGCCTTTACTGTCATAGGACTCATCTTGAATCTTTTCGAGCTCATTCAATTGTAATGTCTTTCGCTTCTTTGTGTCATAGGGAACTCTATTGCTCTCATATCCAATGGCAGTAGTGATGGTGGTCTCAAGTTCATCCTCATTTCTGATGTCTGACAATTTCTGGGAGAAATTGTCATTCACATTAATAGAAAAATAAAGAATGATTTTTAGTAGGATATCTCGTGGCTTCAAAGATGTTGAAGCCAATCACATCACCATCTAATTCCATGGTCAGTTTCCTCGCATGCACATCAATATTTATTTTCGCAGTTTTCATGAAGAGACATCCTAAAAGAAGAGGCAAAGGTGCTGAAAATTTCGAATCTTCCATCTTAAGCACATAGAAATCTGCTAGGAATATCAAATGATTAACCTACACCAACACATCTTCCAACAAACCTCGAGGATATGCATTAGAACAGTCAGCCAATTGAATAATAACACCATCATTTTTTAACTTTTCGAGATTCATAGATCAATAAATAGAATACGGCATGACATTAATTGAAGCACCTAAGTCTAGCATTGCATTTTCAATTTTAGTATTACCGATAACACAGGGGATAGTGAAACAACCCGGATCCTTACACTTTGGCGGCAATTTCCTTTGAAGAACTGCGGAGACATTTTCACTCATCTTAACTACCTCTCCGTCTCGAAGTTGTCTCTTTGTTGTGCAAAGATCCTTCAAAATTTTTGCATACTTAGGCACTTTCTTAATAACATCAAGAAGCGAAATATTGACTTAGACTTTTCGGAAGGTTTTCAAAATTTCTTTATCCTGTTCATCTTTCCTAGATTTGGCAAACCTATCTGGAAAATGCACAAAAGGTGGAGCAAGATTAGCAGAAACTGAAGAATTGCATAGACCTTTTCACTCATCTTAACTACCTTTCCGTCTCAAAGTCGTCTCTTTGTTGTGCAAAACTCCTTCAAAATTTTTGCATACTTAGACACTTTCTTAATAGCATCAAGAAGCGGAATATTGACTTGGATTTTTCGGAAGGTTTCCAAAATTTCCTTATCCTATTCATCTTTCCTAGATTTGGCAAACCTACTTGGAAATACACAAAAGGTGGAGCAAGATTAGCAGAAACTGAATTTGGAATGCTCACCTTCTTACCTTGGAGCTTTGGTGTTTCAAGGATGGATGGATCATCCTTCTGTAACTTGATAATCACATAATTTAACATTTTTACCTCTTATTATATTTTTGTTAATCCTTGTTTTATTTTATTTAAATTAATTATTAAATTTTTGTGTTTTTGTAGAATTTGGAGCAATAACGAAGAAAACAAAGAAAAATGCAATGAATAAATCACAGACGGTGACTTCAGAGGAAGTGGAGGTGAGAATAACCTAAGCCCATAACCTAAACTCAAAACCAAGCCATAAACTCAAACCCAAAGATTATTCTCCCATTTATCCCAAATTCATATTGATTTTACCTTGATTCACTCCATTTATCATCCTTTTATCTCATCTCTATTCATTTTGTTCATTATCTATAAATACAATAAAAAATGAATGTAAAAGGGAAGGAGGAGAAGGGAATCAAGCCTCAATAGCAAAAAACAAATCCTCCTTCCTTCACAAAGTGATTTTCAGAAGACCCATCTCATCACCATCCATCTCTCACTCCCTCTCTGTCCAGATAGTCTTTACCTCGCCACCGTCCAGCAGCCAACCACCGAGCACCACCATCATCCCCCATCACAGTCCTCACGCAACAAAACAGGGAGCATCTCCCTGTTTTCTCGTCACGTCCCCCTCCCTCTCCATGTTCCATCACCACCACCGGAGCACGACCCCTGTCCACTCTTTTCCACCTTGCCTTTCTTCCTCATCTATCTCTCCCCTGCTCTCTCTCTCGTTCCCATCACAGACAAGAAACCAATAGGAATGCGAGCCACATCACCGCCACCAGAGCCACTTCCCACCGCCATCACCCACCACAAACAAAGCTCGCAAGAGTATCGGAGCCGGTCGGAGGAAGAAGAGCTCACAGGGAGCGAAGATGAAGCTCGCTAGGGAGCGCGACTCACTGGAGATGAAGGCGTAGAGGACGTGCAATTTTTCTGGAGGGACCAACTGTTTTTCAAAATAGTTGGTTGTTTGCAACCTGCTGATCTATTGAAGTACCACCGCACCGAGGCGGCGACAAACCAAAAGGGTTGTATAATTTATTTTAATTTGTTTTACTGACTTAAATGCTTAATTGTTAATTACAATTTTATTTCAGAAATTTGATAAATTACTTTCACCTTTCATGTTCGATTAAAACTTGATATGTTTGGGAGTTAGATTCACATTTTATCAATATTCAAAGCATGTGCTAACAAATATTGAGCTTGAACTTTGATTAAGTGTGCCCTAAAAATACACTTAATGCTTGGTAAGAGTTTATTTGCTTGAGATAAATTGTTCATGTTTGACAGAAACTTGATATGATTGGAATTGGATTTTAATGATCACATCTTCGGTGAGTCC
This sequence comes from Berberis thunbergii, assembly GCA_003290165.1. Taxonomy (NCBI): domain Eukaryota; kingdom Viridiplantae; phylum Streptophyta; class Magnoliopsida; order Ranunculales; family Berberidaceae; genus Berberis; species Berberis thunbergii. The sequence continues at coordinate 204,186 of QNQO01001529.1, forward strand.
AAGAGATCCTCATCCCTAAAGCTTGTCGTTTATAATTTCAGTAATTTAGATTTAAATATATTTGCTAGCTCATTGGTGAGTCCAAGCCCCACAAATCCATCTCATCCATCTTTCCCTTTTATTTTATTTTTCCTATTTTTAATTTATTTTTAGTTTAGTTTTAAAAACACTGTAACTCCATTTTTCTGTAAATTAGTTTAGATAAATTATAAAATTCAATTGCATCCACTTTCCTCGTGGGATCGACCCGTACTTGACGTTGTCTACCAGTTAGACACCGTGCACTTGCGGTTATTACAAGTGGGTCAAATTAGCCTATTTATTTAGGC